>JAOTOL010000878.1:0-153366 GCA_034440575.1 Imbricaverruca yamaguchii | reverse complement strand
GCTGGCCTGTGAGCGGCTGGCCTGTGAGCGGCCCTTGGCCGGCTGGCCTGCGACTCCCCAGCCCGTCACGCCGCCCGCCAGCCGACAAACGAGCTGGCAGCTGGATTGCGAGCCATCTCGTCTCGCGCCGTGCCGACTTCCCGGATCTGGCTGTGGTGGCCGGAAAATCGGCCCGGTTATGGTGCAGCCGGCCGGCCGCAGGCACTGACCCGATGATTATGTTGCATGAGCCCCTGGGGAGAGTCTGGACGTCTGGAAGGCCTAGAAGTCCGGATATCTGACGTCTGGGAGGGCTGTCAGTGATAGGCAGGCCTGCAAACATCATAAAGTAGATGTGATGCTTTGGTATAGGTTGTTGTATACATACGGCTCATTGATGTTTAGTGTGTGCAGTTTGTGATATATCTGAGCAACTAGGCCGCACTCTAAGCAGGCTTCTGGAAGCTAGTTTCGGATATGTGCTGCCACCCAGCTACAAACTTGAATATGCTGCATTTGTGTCGAGTAGCTCAGCTACGCTCTGGCGCTCTGTCGAAGAAAAGCCAGCAGCAGATGACCCGTGACAGTGTCGAAGACAAAGCGGACAGCAGCACCACCTCGTCCCTGCTGGTGTTCAACTTGTGGCCACATTGTGACACCAGGTGTACACATGGTGTCTGCCTAGTGACCCAGCGTTACTTGCCTGCACATGTGAACCAGAGTCTCAAGTCCCTGCTGCCCAGTGCTTACTTGTGACCCATCACTTGCCTGACACCAGCGTGTACCGACATGCGTGTTTGCCTGGACATGTGACCCAGCGTTACTTGCCTGCACATGTGACCCAGCGTTACTTGCCTGATGTGACCCAGCGTTACTTGCACATGTGGACCCAGCGTTACTTGCCTGCACATGTGACCCAGCGTTACTTGCCTGGACATGTGACCCAGCGTTACTTGCCTGCACATGTGACCCAGCGTTACTTGCCTGGACATGTGACCCAGCGTTACTTGCCTGCACATGTGACCCAGCGTCACTTGCCTGGACATGTGACCCAGCGTTACTTGCCTGGACATGTGACCCAGCGTTACTTGCCTGGACATGTGACCCAGCGGCACTTGCCTGGACATGTGACCCAGCGTTACTTGCCTGGACATGTGACCCAGCGTTACTTGCCTGCACATGTGACCCAGCGTTACTTGCCTGGATATGTGACCCAGCGTCACTTGCCTGCACATGTGACCCAGTGTCACTTGCCTGGATATGTGAACCTCTGGTCGAGCAGTACGGCTGCTCACTGCAATGGCCATCAGAGGTCATGTAATCATACTTTGGTTTGCTGGCATTTACCATCACACGGATCCGTCATGTTTATGAAATTAACGCAAGCTATGTTAGCCACTTATTCCCCGATATTGCTAGTACAGACACAAGTAAGTGTCGTTGGGCATATGGATGAAGTTCGCTAAGCGGTGTTTTGAGTGATGTCGAGTAGTGCAGGCACGCAATTGTAAAATTATTATCGCCAAATGTACCCAATGTGTTTGATGGACCCGTGGTGTAAGGAACATGTTCCCCGCTTAGTTGAAAATTGATGAAGCTGGAATTGGTGAAGGTTGACCTATATGTAAAGGTGACAGCCAAATCGTCGTGCATATATCAAGCCATGTTTTCACTGTAAGCTCATGTACTACATCTATATGCCACCATGCACTCCTGCAAACATCAGCCGTGTATTGTTTACCGTAGTGCAATATTCCCGAATGATTGGATTGAAGTGCACTATTGCGCTCCGTCCCCAGTAATCTGTCTGCCTTGTCTCGGCTCGGCTCGTTTTACGTGCGTCCAATTTTGGAAGCGCGGGCGCACCACTGCTGCGAATCACGAGCAGCGAATCACGAGCCCACCAGAGTTTCGATGACGGTCCGTAACACGGCCAGCGGTGTCGGGAGCTGTGCCTGACCGGCGACCCCCGCCGTGTCGGGAGCTGTGCCTGACCGGCGACCCCCGCCGTGTCCGGAGCTGCCTGACCGGCGACCCCCCCCGCCGTGTCCGGAGCTGTGCCTGACCGGCGACCCCCGCCGTGTCGGGAGCTGTGCCTGACCGGCGACCCCGCCGTGCGTCGGAGCTGTGCCTGACCGGCGACCCCCGCCGTGTCCGGAGCTGTGCCTGACCGGCGACCCCCGCCGTGTCCTGACCGGCGACCCCCGCCTGACCGGCGACCCCCGCCGTGTCCGGAGCTGTGCCTGACCGGCGACCCCCGCCGTGTCGGGAGCTGTGCCTGACCGGCGACCCCCGCCGTGTCGGGAGCTGTGCCTGACCGGCGACCCCCGCCGCGACTGTGCCGACCGCCGTGTCGGGAGCTGTGCCTGACCGGCGACCCCCGCCGTGTCCATGACCGGCGACCCCCGCCGTGTCGGGGAGCTGTGCCTGACCGGCGACCCCCGCCGTGTCCGGAGCTGTGCCTGACCGGCGACCCCCGCCGTGTCGGGAGCTGTGCCTGACCGGCGACCCCCGCCGTGTCGGAGACTGTGCCTGACCGGCGACCCCCGCCGTGTCGGGAGCTGTGCCTGACCGGCGACCCCCGCCGTGTCCGGAGCTGTGCCTGACCGGCGACCCCCGCCGTGTCCGGAGCTGTGCCTGACCGGCGACCCCCGCCGTGTCCGGAGCTGTGCCTGACCGGCGACCCCCGCCGTGTCGGGAGCTGTGCCTGACCGGCGACCCCCGCCGTGTCCGGAGCTGTGCCTGACCGGCGACCCCCGCCGTGTCGGGAGCTGTGCCTGACCGGCGACCCCCCCTGTCGGGAGCTGTGCCTGACCGGCGACCCCCGCCGTGTCCGGAGCTGTGCCTGACCGGCGACCCCCGCCGTGTCGGGACGTGCCCTCCGCAGGCGTGCCGTTCCCACCCAGTCACAAGCTGACATGTGCCGAGGTGTTCGACCCGCGCTCGGGCAAGCCGCGGCCCGAGGTGCTCAAGCAGCACTTCATCCTGGAGGGCCGTATCGAGGAGGCGGCCGCACTGCGCATCATCAACAACGGCGCCACCATGCTGCGCTCCGAGAAGACCATGATCGACATTGAGGCGCCCGTCACAGGTCAGTGGGGCGACGTTGATGTTGCGGCAGATGTTGCATACATGCAGCCTATTTAATTTGTGCACCAGTAGCGTGACTGTGAAGTACGCGTAGGTAGTAGCGTGACTCGGTCCACTGACTCGTGGTGTGATGTGATGGTGATGTGATAAGTGTATGATAAGCATAGCACGTGGTGAGTAATGTGACGTGTAGCGATGTGGTGAGCAACGGCAAGACTACGCCAGTGCTGCTAGGTTCACGTGTTTCACTGTGTGTTGGATGACGCCGACCGGTGCTGGACGGTGTCGTGTCATCTCGATAATGTCGGTATTCCGCTGTCGGTATTGTCCCGCAGTCATGTGTTGCCAGATCATGTCGGGTTGGTTTGGATAGGCTCGGCGGTTCTGCGCCGCGTCACGTGGAGTAAGCCCGGTCAGGTCGCTCAGGGTTGGGCCAGGTCACGGAGCGGGGCGGACTGGGTCGGGTCAGGCCGGGTCATGTGCTGACCTGCGGCCGACTGACCGCGACCCGATGGGCGGCCATCTCGGCCGCACCGCCGCCGCGCCACCTGTGTGTATGGATCGGTCGAAAATAGACTGCCGTCTCCGGGCCCGGCGCCGCTATTACCGGCGCTGGCCGCACTATTTCGGCACGCGGCACCCAGCCGGCTGCGCGCTGCGTGCCGCGCGCTGCGTGCTGTGCGCTGCGTGCTGCGCGCTGCGTGCTGCGCCGGCCGGCAGTGGCGTGCTCTGCCGCGCCCCGCCGGCTCAGCTGGCAGATTTGTGTGGTCATGGCCCCAAGGCCTTTTGTACTGGTGAGGTTGAGATGCTCGGCGAAGGGAGGGACGTTTGTTTGGTCTCCATGTCGCGCGCACGCTGAGCTGTTGACTGATGAGCCTGCCGGGGTCGCTCCGTTGTCCTGTGTCGCCGTGACGGTGGCTCCCGCTGCTGTCACAGTGTGCCGGTTGTCCTGTGTCGCCGTGACGGTGGCTCCCGCTGCTGTCACAGTGTGCCGGTTGTCCTGTGTCGCCGTGACGGTGGCTCCCCGCAGCTGTCTGCAGTGTGCCGGTTGTCCTGTGTCCCGTGGCGGTGGCTCCCGCAGCTGTCACAGTGTGCCGGTTGTCCTGTGTCGCCGTGACGGTGGCTCCCGCTGCTGTCACAGTGTGCCGGTTGTCCTGTGTCGCCGTGACGGTGGCTCCCGCTGCTGTCACAGTGTGCCGGTTGTCCTGTGTCGCCGTGACGGTGGCTCCCGCTGCTGTCACAGTGTGCCGGTTGTCCTGTGTCGCCGTGACGGTGGCTCCCGCTGCTGTCACAGTGTGCCGGTTGTCCTGTGTCGCCGTGACGGTGGCTCCCCGCAGCTGTCACAGTGTGCCGGTTGTCCTGTGTCGCCGTGACGGTGGCTCCCCGCAGCTGTCACAGTGTGCCGGTTGTCCTGTGTCGCCGTGACGGTGGCTCCCCGCTGCTGTCACAGTGTGCCGGTTGTCCTGTGTCGCCGTGACGGTGGCTCCCTGCGCGCACAGTGTGCGGTCGCCCGGTGGCCGCGCTCAAGGTGCCGGTTGTCCGGTCGCCGGACGGTGGCCCGCACATGTGCCGGTTGTCCTGTGTCGCCGTGACGGTGGCTCCCCGCTGCTGCCACGTGTCCGGTTGTCCTGTGTCGCCATGACGGTGGCTCCCGCAGCTGTCACAGTGTGCCGGTTGTCCTGTGTCGCCGTGACGGTGGCTCCCGTTTTTTTGCGCTGCTGTCACAGTGTGCTGGTTGTCCTGTGTCGCCGTGACGGTGGCTCCCCGCTGCTGTCACAGTGTGCCGGTTGTCCTGTGTCGCCGTGACGGTGGCTCCCGCTGCTGCCATAGTGTGCTGGTTGTCCTGTGTCGCCGTGACGGTGGCTCCCCGCAGCTGTCACAGTGTGCCGGTTGTCCTGTGTCGCCGTGACGGTGGCTCCCGCTGCTGTCACAGTGTGCCGGTTGTCCTGTGTCGCCGTGACGGTGGCTCCCCGCAGCTGTCACAGTGTGCCGGTTGTCCTGTGTCGCCGTGACGGTGGCTCCCGCTGCTGTCACAGTGTGCCGGTTGTCCTGTGTCGCCGTGACGGTGGCTCCCGCAGCTGTCACAGTGTGCCGGTTGTCCTGTGTCGCCGTGACGGTGGCTCCCCGCTGCTGTCACAGTGTGCCGGTTGTCCTGTGTCGCCGTGACGGTGGCTCCCCGCTGCTGTCACAGTGTGCCGGTTGTCCTGTGTCGCCGTGACGGTGGCTCCCGCTGCTGTCAAGTGTGCCGGTTGTCCTGTGTCGCCGTGACGGTGGCTCCCCGCTGCTGTCAGTGTGCCGGTTGTCCTGTGTCGCCGTGACGGTGGCTCCCGCTGCTGTCACAGTGTGCCGGTTGTCCTGTGTCGCCGTGGTGGTGTCTCCCGCTGCTGTCACAGTGTGCTGGTTGTCCTGTGTCGCCGTGACGGTGGCTCCCCGCAGCTGTCACAGTGTGCCGGTTGTCCTGTGTCGCCGTGACGGTGGCTCCCCGCAGCTGTCACAGTGTGCCGGTTGTCCTGTGTCGCCGCGACGGTGTCTCCCCGCAGCTGTCACAGTGTGCCGGTTGTCCTGTGTCGCCGTGACGGTGGCTCCCGCTGCTGTCACAGTGTGCCGGTTGTCCTGTGTCGCCGTGGTGGTGGCTCCCCGCAGCTGTCACAGTGTGCCGGTTGTCCTGTGTCGCCGTGGTGGTGGCTCCCCGCTGCTGTCACAGTGTGCCGGTTGTCCTGTGTCGCCGTGACGGTGGCTCCCCGCTGCTGTCACAGTGTGCCGGTTGTCCTGTGTCGCCGTGACGGTGGCTCCCGCTGCTGTCACAGTGTGCCGGTTGTCCTGTGTCGCCGTGACGGTGGCTCCCCGCTGCTGTCACAGTGTGCCGGTTGTCCTGTGTCGCCGTGACGGTGGCTCCCGCTGCTGCCAGTGTGCCGGTTGTCGCCTGGTGGGTCCCAAGTGTGCCGGTTGTCCTGTGTCGCCGGACGGTGGCTCCCGCGCTGCACAGTGTGCCGGTTGTCCAGTTTGTGTTCAGAAAAGAAGGATTGGGCCTCCTCATTGCACCCATGCATGCGCCCGCAAGCATTGTTTGTGTAGTCATACAATTTTCAAGAAGTTATTAGGTGCACCCCACCGCCATCTCCCACCGAACACCATTTGCCTTAGGAGCTTATTCCCGCCGAACACCATTTGCCCTAGGAGCTTATTCCCGCCGAACACCATTTGCCTTAGGAGCTTATTCCCGCCGAACACATCCTAGGACTTCATGACAATTCATCTCATTGCAAAACATGGTGTGCACATCACTGATGACGTTTCCGACATCATTGCGTTATTTGGGGTGATGCTACATGCAACCATACTCGCAAACATGTTCTATGCTATGTGATCAACATTGTCGATGAGCCTTAAAGCCAAGCCTAATATGTTCTATCGTGGCACAATTTAGGGAGTCAATTCAGGAAGATGAACCGTGTTAATGAAACGTTAAGTCAGTATTTTATAACGATAACTTACGCACGAATCTCGTCATTTAAGCACACTCACTATGACTCCCGTTCAATAACTCCAACCACAGCGAACGTTCGTATATGTCAGTGTATTTTTGCTAACACGTTAGAGTCATATGGTGTATTGTTTCCTGCGTGCTCCAAAGTGTTGAATTTAGTGGTCGCGTTGTCTGCCATTCACAGCAGTGTGCATGATTTGCTGGAATGCTTCTATGACTCGAATTGTGTGCTGTCTTCCCAGTGTGCGGCGACATACACGGTCAGTTCTATGACTTGATGAAACTCTTCGAAGTCGGAGGACCGCCGTCTACCACAAAATACCTGTTTCTCGGCGACTACGTCGATAGAGGTTACTTTAGTATAGAGGTGAGTGGATCGTGGTCAGTGTGTGTTTGCCGAGCATTGATCGACTACCTGAGCCGATGTTCCAGCTACGTGGACCGCCGCAGACTGCAGTACACGGATGTTGTCCAGTGTCTCCAGTTGCAGATGTACGCAGGGCAGGCATTAACAAAAAAGGTAACATTACAAATGTACTGAGCGTACTATCAATTACCAGGTATTCTAAGCTAAAGTGCAGTCATGTGAAAGTCAAATTCAGTCAGATTGTGATAAGACTCAGCAGCTGACGCCAGCAGCTGAGGCCAGCAGCTGAGGCCAGCAGCTGAGGCCGTGCCGCTATGGAGGGTGTGTCCTTGTCGCTGTGAGGGGTGTGGCTGTACCACTGTGAGGGGTGTGGCTGTACCACTGTGAGGGGTGTGGCTGTACCGCTGAGGGGTGTGGCTGTACCGCTGAGGGGTGTGGCTGTACCACTGTGAGGGGTGTGGCTGTACCGCTGAGGGGTGTGGCTGTGGTGGCTGTACACTGGGGGTGTGGCTGTACCACTGTGAGGGGTGTGGCTGTACCACTGTGAGGGGTGTGGCTGTACCGCTGAGGGGTGTGGCTGTACCACTGTGAGGGGTGTGGTGTGGCTGTACCGCTGAGGGGTGTGGCTGTACCACTGTGAGGGGTGTGGCTGTACCGCTGAGGGGTGTGGCTGTACCACTGTGAGGGGTGTGGCTGTACCGCTGAGGGGTGTGGCTGTACCACTGTGAGGGGTGTGGCTGTACCACTGTGAGGGGTGTGGCTGTACCACTGAGGGGTGTGGCTGTACCACTGTGAGGGGTGTGGCTGTACCGCTGAGGGGTGTGGCTGTACCACTGTGGCGTACCGCTAGGGGTGTGTACCTGTAGGGGTGTGGCTGTACCGCTGAGGGGTGTGGCTGTACCACTGTGAGGGGTGTGGCTGTACCACTGTGAGGGGTGTGGCTGTACCGCTGAGGGGTGTGGCTGTACCACTGTGGCGGGGGTGTGGCTGTACCACTGTGAGGGGTGTGGCTGTACCGCTGAGGGGGTGGCTGTACCACTGAGGGGTGGCTGTACCACTGTGAGGGGTGTGGCTGTACCACTGAGGGGTGTGGCTGTACCACTGTGGCTGTACCAGGGGGTGTGGCTGTACCACTGAGGGGTGTGGCTGTACCACTGTAGGGGTGTGGCTGTACCGGAGGGGTGTGGCTGTACCACTGTACGTGGGGGTGTGGCTGTACCACTGTGAGGGGTGCTGACCACTGTAGGGTGTGGCTGACCGCTGAGGGGTGTGGCTGACCCCCGGGGGGTGTGGCTGTACCACTGAGGGGTGTGGCTGTACATGAGGGGGGGCTGTACCGCTGAGGGGTGTGGCTGTACCACTGAGGGGTGTGGCTGTACCACTGAGGGGTGTGGCTGTACCGCTGAGGGGTGTGGCTGTACCACTGTGAGGGGTGTGGCTGTACCGCTGAGGGGTGTGGCTGTACCACTGTGAGGGGTGTGGCTGTACCGCTGAGGGGTGTGGCTGTGCCACTGTGAGGGGTGTGGCTGTACCACTGTGAGGGGTGTGGCTGTACCACTGTGAGGGGTGTGGCTGTACCGCTGAGGGTGGCTGTACCGCTGAGGGGGGCTGTGGGGTGTGGCTGTACCGCTGAGGGGTGTGGCTGTACCGCTGAGGGGTGTGGCTGTACCACTGTGAGGGGTGTGGCTGTACCGCTGAGGGGTGTGTCCGTGCCGATGTGGAGGGTGTGTCCGTGCCGATGTTAGGGGTGTGTCCGTGCCAGTGTTAAATTATTCTCGAATTAGGGTGGAATGTACCACCTTCTGCACACTCAATCGACATCCCGCTCCATGATGCATGCTTATGAATCTGTGTCTCCTTTATAACAGTATCTCGTTTATAAATAGCATGTGCATGCTCTCAATAAGGAATGGTGGTACACGAACACTCCGCAATCCAATTACATTGCGAATGTAATTGCATTCACAATTGCATTACAATTGACAGGTAAGTGCTGGTATCGTATGCCACACCTATAATGTGGTGTGGCATACGATGCCAGTTTATAGCATTTCTCCTAATCCCGAATATAGCTCTTCTTAAATTACGAATCTCAAAGCAAATGATAAAGATACAGTCATAAGTAATTATACCATTGACTCAAATTTGAGTCTGAAAGACGTCAAAACTATTTTAAGTGATAATAATTTCATGCCAAATTTCGGCATTCTACTGTGCGCGTTTCGACATCTCACACCTAACGAAAAACCATTATTTTAACCCTGGTCCGTGCCGCTGTGAGTGGTGTGTCCGTGTCGCTGTAAATCGATGTCCCGATTCCCAGATCCTCTTACCTCCCCGGGTCCCCCGGGGAGGGTACCTTGACCCCCTTATTTGTATTCAGATCACATGAGCACGTCCACTGGTCCATGTGGGATGTCCAGGTCCCCGGAGCAGATGCGCTGTCCCCGAATGGTTGTCCAGATACCCCGGTCCCGTGGGCCGTGTCCAGATCCCCGGAGCGGATCCCCGGTCCCGTGTGGTATGTTAACATCCTTTGCGCAGGCCCCCTGGTCCGGTGCGGGACGCCCAGACTCGCAGAGGTGTCGCCGTGTTTGTGCCAGCTTCGCCGACGGGGCGTCCCGGCGAGCCGAGTGGCTGCCGTTGTCATGGCAACACCGGCCCGGTCGCCGGGACATGGCACGGCGTGTTGCTGGGGGCGGCAGTCGGGACGTTGTCGAGTTTGCGGCCGACCTTGTCGAGCCTGAAGCCGATTTTGTCGAGTCTGCGGCCGACCTTGGCGAGCCTGAAGCCGACCTTGTCGAGTCTGCGGCCGACCTTGCCGAGCCTGCGGCCGATTTTGTCGAGTCTGCGGCCGACCTTGTCGAGCCTGAAGCCGACCTTGTCGAGCCTGCGGCCCCTGGGCCGATTTTGTCGAGCCTGCGGCCGACCTTGTCGAGCCTGCGGCCGACCTTGTCGAGTCTGCGGCCGACCTTGTCGAATCTGCGGCCGACCTTGTCGGGACGCGGTCGTCGGCGGTCCACTGCGCGACACCGCACACCGCACGTGCCGCGAACGGCGGGCGCTGGCAGCCAATCAGCAGACCGTCGAGCTGCTGACGTCATCATAGGGTCTGGCGGTGTGTTGGTGCCCGGTGATGGCATCTTGGTGTGCTGTGCTTGCATATGTTTTGCGGCGCACATTGCAGCAAACAAGCTAGGTGCGTCGCAAAGCAAGTCAAGGATTCGACAGCGGTGTAGAGCGGTAGGGTCATGTCGACGTCCTTGTTACATGGCTCTGGGGAGTAGGATTTGGCCATGGTATAGGATGTTTGACACAGTATGTAGTACGTTACCCGTAATCTATGCAATTGGCGGCCTATGACCAGCCGTGTTTTCCGTATTGCACGCGATTTGTTGTCTTAGTACAGTACATTGTTTGAGTACATTGTTTGCCTGGACCTGCATCAGTCAAATGAATAGTTTAGCCAAGGGGAGGCGGTCATGTTTACGGTTTCTTTCTTCTTCTCAAGTCAGCCGTGTGCACTAGGTAAATTTTCGGTTTAGAAAGGGCACCCAAAAATGGTTGGATGGCAAGACAAACATTTTCTTTATGTGGCTCCGATGGATCGTATGTTCACCTTTGAATGCCTGAAGAAGGGCAGCATTACGCCATACGTTGGCAATGCTATTCGCAGGCGTATTGCACACTGCAGTCGTTAGCCAGATACCATTTTCACCAAGAATACCTAAAGTTTCCAGGTCCGTTTGGGCGCTTTCACTTGTTTTGCCCATGGTTGAACTGGTTGTTCACGTCGATGCCTTGTGTCCAGTGATGACCATTCTGGGTATATGCATTTGCCACATACGTATGAAGTAGTGGTCGATTCTTTCGCTCACCTTTTCATTATTACCCTCTGTTTTAGCATTACATCAACTTAATTTCCCTGTTGATAAAATAGATCTGCAGAACAGCAAAGCCAGCTGCGAGCTGATTGCCTGTCTTTGCACTGTTCAGCTGCGTGACTCGTGTTGTCTGATCAATGTTAGGAGGAACGTCTAAGTTTAAATGAGCTAGAACATGTTTCATTCGGAGATCTCAAGCCGTGGCACATGTCTTATCTTTCGAAATGTATTTATGATGATAGGACGTTAGCTTACCTGAAACATTCATCCCAATAGTAGCTAGGGATGTCAAGCTGATGTAGGCGATGAATGTGAATTTGTGAATGTACGATATGTGTGGTGAAAATCGTAGTATGGAATGTGCAGGATGTGGTAAAGCATTCTACGAATATCGAATGATGTATGTTGCGTATATAGGCGAAGCGATTTACTGGGCACGGGTGCCAGCCGAAGGAACTATGGTTGCGGAGTTCCGGGGAAGGTTCGTGTAGGCCGCACAAATCGAAGAGATTCTGCTACGGACAGCTTTTGTTGATGTTCAGTCAATCTTGAATTCGTTTGCATGTTTTCGGTGGTCTATTGTTTGTATTGATCACGCACAATATCATGGGACCTACCGGCCGGTATTGCGCAGCCCAGCTGCCTGCTTAATTGGGTTAATGAGAATACTTACGCGTTTATGTCCAGTTGTCATCAACAAATGACAAAAAGTGCAACGAATGGCAGACAGCACGCCACCAGAGTTCATTTCTTTTTTGCTTTGTGAATAGTTCCCGCCTCACCCTAACCCTAAAATTCAGCTAACAGCTGACGGCGTTCTGAGTATGTATATTCTGGGTGAATTTATCGCTCGTCGCATTGCGAGAAGTACCGTGGTCGGTGCCTCACCTCGGTAATTCCCCAGCTGTCAGCTGACCAGGTGAACATAACACCGGCTCGCGATAGCCTATTGTTCCCGCTCGTGCGCCTTTTCTTCATTTCCTGCTTCAATGGTACATGCACTGAAGCTTGATATTGCAAAATGTGAATCCCTGAATCCCTGCGAATCCCAAAATGGCTCACAAGATTGTGGATGGTGGATATGGACTGAAATGGGCACCAATGCACGATGTGGGTGCTTGCCCGACGCCGGTGGACGTGAAACTGCAGGCACCCATATAAGGAATCTGGGCTCTACGTTCTGCGCGTTACGTACCCATTTACCACGCACTGTCCACGCGGCCTCGGTGGCTCCCAAGTTAGCTACTGCGGTAACTCACAAACAACGATGAACAATACTTTTTTTCTGGAGTTTTTGCATGTTTGCGCGAACGTTTACGCGGATTAATAATGCTTTGGCGCTTTGGCGTTGTAAATATCAGCTTCGCAACTGCTCTCATTAGCATGACGTGTCGACTTGCCGCACATATCGACTAACTGTGTAGTTCATATATTATCCGATTATCCGAGTGTTTGCTTCTGTTGCTCAGATTGTAACGCTCACACCGCAAGTCCTTTCAAAGGCAGTGTTGCTCCCGACCTGTCTGACACTACCATCGGTCCGGTGTGTGAACGTCACAGCAACAAATGGCTAAGGCAGATGGCCGCAGGCGCTGCTCTTCATACAAAGTTAGGTAGGCACCACAGGCGGCGGGTGTCTGCCCATGGCTTGGTAGGCACTGCAGGCGGTGGGTATATGTGCAAGGTTAGGTAGGCACTACAGGCGACGGGTGTCTGTGCTGGGTTAGGTAGGTACCACAAGCAACGGGTGTCTGTGCCGGTTTAGGTAGGCACTACAGGCGGCGGGTATATTTGCTGGGTCAGGTAGGCGCTACAGGTGGTGTGTATATGTGCAGGGCTATGTAGGCACCACAGACGGCGGGTATATGTGCAGGGCTATGTGGGCACCACAGAGGGCGGGTATAGGTGCAGGGTTATGTGGGCACCACAGACGGCGGGTATAGGTGCAGGGTTATATGGGCACCACAGAGGGCGGGTATAGGTGCAGGGTTGTGTAGGCACCATAGAGGGTGGGTATAGGTGCAGAGTGGTTGGGCTGTGGATCCCCACGACATGGTGGTGGTCGTCACGTTTGTCCATTGTCCCCCCCCCCCGCTGTACAGAACCCCCCCTGGTGCCTACCTGACCGATGTCGCCGCTCTGTTTCAGTGTGTGATGTACCTGTGGTGGTCGTCACGTGTGTCCATTGCCCCCCCCCCACCCGCTGTACAGGCCCACGTCCCCCTGGTGCCTACCTGACCGGTGTTGCCGCTCTGTTTCAGTGTGTGTTGTACCTGTGGGCGTTGAAGATAAACCATCCCACCACGCTGTTCTTGCTCCGCGGCAATCATGAGTGTCGGCATCTTACAGAGTACTTCACATTTAAGCAAGAGTGTAAGTAGCACGTCGGGGGACGACTGGTCTAAGGGTAGGCTGGACGTCTCACAATCGAAAGATTGTGGGTTCGCGTCTCACCTGTCCCTACTCTTCCCCGCGACTAGTTGGTGTGAGAGATTGGCGACGCTACATGGCTCAACGGTCGACGTGTCGTGAAACCAATAACCACTAAGTATCACTTCGAACGGAATTATCCACGTTTGAGCAAGTGTATTACCCTAGACAGAGGTCTCCATGTTAAGTAAGAGTGTGTGTATTAAGTTTGAGTACTTCACATTTATGCAAGACCGTGAGTATCAGAGTACGAACTCAGAGTGAATCTAAGACGGCTCGATATCGGGATTGAACGCTTCGATGAATCGCCTTACTCTCTGGTGTCCTCGAATACTTAACGATCGCCGGGATACTGCTTTTGTTTGTTTTTGGAGCTCTTCATTTGTGTTTGTTCACGTTAGTGGAAAAGTTGCAAGATGGCATAAATATATTCAAAAATATACCAGTTGGAAATATGACTTCCATCTTCCACCAATCGAATCTGACCCGCCGTCGCTGGTTCGCACGGGCCCTCCAGTGCTGTTATGGAGACTTAGAACATGGGATATTTTGGGCATTGCGCCCTAAAACCCAAAATAATTAAAACTCGCACAAAAGTTGTGTGTGTCACTTATCCCATGTGAAACCCACCAGGCAAAACAGCACTGTCTGTTTCACGTCAGACCAGCACTGTTAACAGCTGCGATCTAGTTGCGTTGTATTTCGTTGCTGTTGCATGCTTCGTAGGCTGACTTTGGGGTAGCTGGTTCTCCGGCTTGGAGCCACTCCAGCTCTGGGTTTGGCTTCGGCTGCTGGACCAGATGAGCGGCTTTGTGTCCTTGTAGCATCTGGATATGGTGTCGAACGGACCAATGTCTGGTGATGATGTGGATGGCAGGGTGATGGATGCACCGTAATGGTACCAGTGACAATGGCTTACATCCATCAAGTGTGACCGTCGGTTTCTGCCAATGCCCACGAGCTTCACAAGACAATATATCTTGCGGTAGGTGTGGCCGGGAAGCGTAGCTGTGCAGTTTGCTGCCGAAATGGCGTGATGCGGCTCATCTATCACGGAAATGTATGTCACCCGGGTGTGCGACCCTTGCGTCGGGCTGTGGAGCTGGATTTCGCGCGAGTGATAAGGTCACCTGAAGCCTGCACTTTGGCAAACTTGGCCAACTCATTCAGAGACGCTGGTCGGCTGACCTTTCATGACACGGTCGACTTGTGATGGCGTTTCTCGACTGATTTGACTAGTTTCGTGCTGCCGCCGCCGCCTTCGTGTGGCGCTGCTGTCGCTAACGCTTCAACGATTGGGCGCTTCGCTCTGCGTCGCGGTTGGGTACGCGCTGACGTGCGGAGAATCGACGGTAATTATGGTGTGGTGAGATCATTCATCGGCTCGTTTACTGACGCTAAAAACATAGATATATAGATGGATGGACGTACACGTACAAATTAGGCCTTAAATTTCGTGCGTGGCGCGTTTTCATTTCGGCGAGTGCGCTCTAGTATTTCGGTAAGTGCGCACAAACAGTAGATGCAGGCAAACGCACACACATTACATTTGGATGCTGCACAAACGCTAGAGTCATAATAAAACATTCAAATACAGCCACCGTAGTGTGTAGACCAAAATCGTAATGTGCGAGCTTCCGAACACTTACAATATCAATCCAGGATACAGGAACTACACAATAGAAATGAAGTTGTTTCAGACGAGGTTCAAGATACATCGCATGCAAGTCGGCGCCGACGTGATGTATGTTTGTCAGCAGGAGCTTGTGTGTGCGTGCGTCCGTCCATGCGTGCGTGCGTGCGTGCGTGCGTGGGTGCGTGCGTGCGTGCGTGCGTGCGTGCGTGCGTGCGTGCGTGCGTGCGTGCGTGCGTGCGTGCGTGCGTGCGTGCGTGCGTGCGTGCGTGCGTGCGTGCGTGCGTGCGTGCGTGCGTGCGTGCGTGCGTGCGTGCGTGCGTGCGTGCGTGTGTGTGTGTGTGTGTGTGTGTGTGTGTGTGTGTGTGTGTGTGTGTGTGTGTGTGTGTGTGTGTGTGTGTGTGTGTGTGTGTATGTGTGTGTGTGCACGCTGTATGCTGTGATCGAACGATAAGCTGACTTGTCTGTATCTTCCGCGTACTGTCGATACCTTCCGTGTACGACACGGAAATTACGGCGGTACGCACCATGATGCGGAGCTTATGTGACAGCGCTGTCAGGCCTGTTTTAGCTATCGGCTTCTATATTTGTGGTAGGGGTCTTGCGGAGATTGCTTAGTGTACGATTAAGATAACTGAACAAGAAGGCAAATTGATTGACCAAATCAGCCTGAGATTGCGATGGATCGCCGGACGACCGTGTTATTGGGCGAGGGTGTTATTCGTATACTTTTGAAGGAAAAATATTTCACTCAATGTTCACTTTGCCCCCTCCTCCATAATTTCACCTTTTCACATGGTACCCTGTGGAGTGTGCCTTCGATCCACTTGGGGTTGCTCATTGCCTTCATCATGCATTTGGCCCCCCTGCCCCAATAATTTCAGAAATCAAAACCGGTGGTTTTAGATCATCCGGGAATTGATCGTAGAGTCAGTAGTTGGAAGGTGAAGTGAGTCGGGTGAAGTGATCGTAGAGTCAGTAGTTGGAAGGTGAAGTGAGTCGGGTGAAGTGATCGTAGAGTCAGTAGTTGTAAGGTGAAGTGAGTCGGGTGAAGTGATCGGAGAGTCAGTAGTTGGAAGGTGAAGTGAGTCGGGTGAATTGATCGGAGAGTCAGTAGTTGTAACGTGAAGTGAGTCGGGTGCCAACGCTTCGCCTTCGAGCCAACAGGTGAATGCACACGCATCCAGTGGTAAAGGTGGCTATAGAAATCCTCGTTGGGTAAGTCAAAAAGTGAAAAGTGTAGGACATCACGCCAGTGTGCGGTTTAGCCCGATGGCCGATTTGTTTTGGATGTGTAGGACATCACCTTAGTGTGCGATTTAGCCAAATGTTTTTCCACCGCGTATTCTCAGATAGAAAATCGCTCTTGTGCAGATTCATCCCCCACCCCCTCCCCACGAAAAATACATAAAGATGTTGTTTTGGTAGCGAGAGAGTGAATAACTACGGATTGGCCTAAGGTGGCATTTAGCTGTATTAGCGCGACTGATCAAAACCGATCGACGCGCCCCAAAGTCCGAATAACTAACTAGCTTTATTAGTTTCTTTTTAATATTCAAATTGCAATATAATTTGATGACAGCTGCCCGCCTTCTCGGCATCATACCTCCTCCAAGAGAGCAAACGCAAGGAAGTTGTCAGAACGGGACAAGTCTAACGGGATCGGTGCGCTCGAAAGTAGAACAAAGCATACTGGGCTGCTGGAGCTGCCGGGTAGTTCCGTGTGCACTTGGTGAAGATCACGTGGGCAGGTTGTGTGGATGTGAATACTTGTTTGTGTTTGTTCGGGGATGATTCCAGGGCGCGGGGTTTGTCTGACGACAGTGAGCGCGTAGTCAGGCTTTTGTCGCACACTCGCATGCATGGGTGGAGTTTTGGTGCTAACAGGAAGCGCTTGAGAACCACCAGGATCTATCAAGTTCAGCATCGGGCTAATGAGGAATAATATGAGCCCCCCCCCCCATCGGAAGCATTGTTCGGAGTTGTTGGATTGAAACTATCCGTACTGACATTTATCTCAGCTCACTCTCGCCCCCGGATTGAGAAGCGTGTTGCAAACCAGTGATGTACGTATGTTACGTGTTCACCGGCTGCGATCGAGAATAAAAGTCGGGTGTAATGGAAAGGGGTGGGCACGAGATGTTAGTCGAGTATAGTGGAGAGGGGTGGGCACGAGATGTTAGTCGAGTATAGTGGAGAGGGGTGGGCATGCGATGTTAGTCGAGTGTAGTGGGAAGGGAACACGTGATATTAGTCGAATGCAAGGGAGAGGGATGGACACGCGAGGTTAGTCGAATGTAAGGTAAAGTACAGCGTATCATAACCTCTACAGGCCATGACCTCCACAGCTCATAACCTCCACAAATTCAGCATAACCAAAGGGGTCATAACTTCCACACCTCCGAAGCGATCGTAACCTCCACAGTTCACCGCCTCCACAGATTCAAAAACTTCATAATTTCCTCGAAGCATTACTTCAGCTAGCGATCGCTATGTAGCAGCACGGTCCAGGTTATGGGCGCTAAATGATCACATTTTATGGTCGAGGCGCCCCAAAACCCAAATATCTAACGGTCGAGGTTATAGCAACGAATAGGTAATGTAAAATGAAGTATGCAGAGCGCGTGTATAGGTATGACCTGTGACCCGTCTGTTGTGACCATCGACAGGTAAAATGAAGTATACCGAGCGCGTGTATGACGCGTGCATGGAGGCGTTCGACTGTCTACCGCTGGCCGCGCTCATGAACCAGCAGTTCCTCTGCGTGCACGGAGGCTTGTCGCCAGAAATACACACGTTAGAGGACATACGCAAGGTGAGCACTAGCAGTTCCTCTGCGTGCACGGAGGCCTGTTGCCGGAAATACACACGTTAGAGGACATACGCGAGGTGAGTACCAGCTGTTCCTCTGCGTGCACGGAGGTCTGTCGCCGGAAATACACACGTTAGAGGACATACGCGAGGTGAGCAGAACTCGGCTCGGCAACGCCCACCCGCCGGCGCGGGCCGTGCTGTGGTGTGTTTTTTTCTGTTTTGTTTGGTTTCTTTTTCGGAACGTGTAGAGGCGTGGATGTTCCCGGAGCGTTCGAGTGACGCGCTTTCTCCCCACCCACCCCGTGTGCCGGCCGAGGAGCGTATTTCCCCGTCGTGTGCCGGCCGAGGAGCGTATTGCCGCCTCATGTGCCGGACGAGGAGCGTATTTCCTCCTCATGTGCCGACCGAGGAGCGTTTTGCCGCCTCGTGTGCAGGCCGAGGAGCGTATTTCCCCCTCGTGTGCCGACCGAGGAGCGTATTTCCTCCTCGTGTAACGGCCGAGGAGCGTATTTCCTCCTCGTGTGCCGGCCGAGGAGCGTATTTCCCCCTCGTGTGCCGGCCGAGGAGCGTATTTCCTCCTCGTGTGCCGGCCGAGGAGCGTATTTCCGCCTCATGTGCCGGCCGAGGAGCGTATTGCCGCCTCATGTGCCGGCCGAGGGGCGTATTTCCCCGTCGTGTGCCGGCCGAGGAGCGTATTTCCCCGTCGTGTAACGGCCGAGGAGCGTATTTCCTCCTCATGTGTCGGACGAGGAGCGTATTTCCCTCTCGTGTGCCGACCGAGGAGCGTATTTCCTCCTCGTGTAACGGCCGAGGAGCGTATTTCCTCCTCGTGTGCCGGACGAGGAGCGTATTTCCCCCTCGTGTGCCGGCCGAGGAGCGTATTTCCTCCTCGTGTGCCGGCCGAGGAGCGTATTTCCGCCTCATGTGCCGGCCGAGGAGCGTATTGCCGCCTCATGTGCCGGCCGAGGGGCGTATTTCCCCGTCGTGTGCCGGCCGAGGAGCGTATTGCCGCCTCGTGTGCCGGCCGAGGAGCGTATCTCCTCCTTGTGTGCCGGCCGAGGAGCGTATTTCCTCCTCATGTGCCGGCCGAGGGGCGTATTTCCCCGTCGTGTGCCGGCCGAGGAGCGTATTTCCTCCTCGTGTGCCGGCCGAGGAGCAGCGCCGCCAACGTGGCACCAGTCCGACGGTGTGGCCCACCAGCCGACTGGGCGGCCGGCCGGCTGCCGGCCACGAGAGCCGCGTCCGGCTCATCTGCGTGCGAGTTGTGAGCCGGCGGCGCGCGCCGGCCCAGAGCCGGTCGATGGCTGATGGCCGGTCGGGCCATGGCACTGCCGAGTGGCGCCGGTATCGACACGTCGGCCGCCCCACCCGGCCGATCAATGCCGCCGCCGTGACCTGAGACGGACGGACGCACGGCGCCCGACCAATTGCGCCCGCCACGCTGCACTGCCCCCACCTAGTCGCCGCTTCCGCCGAGGCGGCGGCCGCCGTCGCCAAGGTGACGCCGCTTCCGCCGAGGCCGCCGCTTCCGCCTGGCTGGCGGCTACGTTAGCCAAGATGACGCCGCGTCCGCTTAGGCGGCTGCTACGTTAGCCAAAATGACGCTACTTCCGCCGAGGCGGCTGCTGCCGTCGTCAAGGTGACGTCGCTTCCGCCTGACTTGGTGCTACGTTAGCCAAGGTGGCTGCTGCTTTTGCCTGGCGCTGATGGCTACGTTAGCCAAGGTGGCGCTGCTTCCGCCTGGCGCTGATGGCTACGTTAGCCAAGGTGGCACGTTAGCCAAGGTGGCTCCGCCGAGGCGGCTGCTGCCGTCGTCAAGGTGGCGTCGCTTCCGCCTGGTTTGATGCTATGTTAGCCAAGGTGGCTGCTGCTTTCGCCTGGATGCTTGCTACTTTGACCAAAGTGGCCGCTACTTTGACCAAGGTGACTGCTATTTCCGTCAAGATTCCCGCTCCCCTTATTTAAATGACTGCCACTTTCGCTAAGGAGCCTGCTATTTGCCAAAGTTCCACCCAATTTGCCAAATCATCGGCTTTTTCTGCCAAGTTGGTGCTCCTCCAACCAAGATGGTTAGTCGGTTTTCCTCAAAATGCCTAAGTAGCCGCTAGCAAGTTGATTATCTAGCCGATCTTTAGCTTTCCATGTGAAGGTGGACGCTCTTTTCGACAAGGTAGTCGTCTGACCCGCCAAAATGGTCGCCCCGCTTCGCGAAGGTGTCAGTTCTTCTCGTGCGCCAGCAGTGTGGTCAGCCATTATTATTGGGGTGGCTAGGGAAATGTCCAATATCGGCGACTTTTCTATTTCCCCTCCGGTATATTGTCTTTTTAGGCATACACACTGTTCTGAATAAGTTGTACCCTGACATACCGCAGCCGATTTGCCGTTCGTTGCGGTTAGGTGTTGCAGGTTTTGCTAGTGTATGAAATGTATTTGCGTGTAAATGAATAGCTTTGTTATGTCGGCTACGTGGCCGATGAAGTCTGTGCGCCCTAAAGCCCAAATAACAACCGACAAACTGGTATTCCTCCAAAGTAGCTTCACATACAGCCAACGTACGTGTTGACTTCCAAAGTAGCCGGGGGACGAGTAGCCTAGGGGTAAGTTGCTCGTCTCACAATCGAAAGGTTGTGGGTTCGAGTCTCACCTGTCGCTACTCTTCGCCCGCGACCAATCGGCGTGAGAGATTGGCGACGCTGCGTGACTCAACGGTCGATGTGTCGTAAAAACCAATAACCAACCAGAGTAGCCGCCCTTATCGCCAATGTGGTTGCTTTTGTTGCCAAGGTGGTCGCTCCTTTCGTCCAGTAGTCGCCCAGTAATCGCCAAGTAATCGCCTAGTAATCGTCCAGCAATCGCCCAGTAATCGCATAGGTGTTTGCATCATTATCGTTATTAATGATGCAAACACCTATGCTATTACCATGCTATACACTGGCATTGTATGCCTTGGCACATGATATGTAATCCCTTCACCCGGAGTTGCGTACGGGATGTTCGCTATCGCAATCCCAGATCCGTTTTTGTGAGCAAAAGTGTGATATTTGTAAATGGGGTACACTTAAAACGAGGAATGAGGGCTTCGCAAACATGCACCAAGAAACACGATGTCCGTACTTCTTTGAAAAGTATGTCAATTCAGTGTTCAGTAAGTGGTATATTCCACCATATTTCGCGAATAATGTATCACTGTCCCATCGGCGCGTACTGTTGTGCTAAGGCTGGCTGAGGAGTCGAATCGGCTCGTCCGTTGTCGTCATTGTGTTTTACGCAGTGCCGGTTGTGTTGGTCGTGGTGCTGGTCGTCGTGTTGGGCGTGGTGCCGGTCGTTGTGTTGGACGCTGTGACGTCCGTTCGCGTGTTTGAGTGTCCGATCGCATGAGTCGTCGACCATGCGTTGTCATCGGGATTGCGTGTACACGTCAGGAGCCGGGTAATCCGAATGCCGGGAGTCAGTCATGAAAAACTGTACTTAGCTTGTGTGAGCCCTACTTGGAATATTCGGTACAGGCATAGAGCCTTTACATGTAAAGACATGGATATGCTAGGAAGAGTGCGGCTCAAAGCCGCTGGACTAATCAGTGGACTAGATTCGCGTTGTCCGCTGCTGCGTTGTACTAATCCCTCCCTGTCCGCGTCACCGCTTCGACCGCCAGGATAGCATCAAAAGGCGCAGCCTCCTCACTTGTCCGCTGCTGCGTTGTACTAATCCCTCCCTGTCCGCGTCACCGCTTCGACCGCCAGGATAGCATCAAAAGGCGCAGCCTCCTCACTTGTCCGCTGCTGCGTTGTACTAATCCCTCCCTGTCCGCGTCACCGCTTCAACCGCCAGGATAGCATCAAAAGGCGCAGCCTCCTCACTTGTCCGCTGCTGCGTTGTACTAATCCCTCCCTGTCCGCGTCACCGCTTCAACCGCCAGGATAGCATCAAAAGGCGCAGCCTCCTCACTTGTCCGCTGCTGCGTTGTACTAATCCCTCCCTGTCCGCGTCACCGCTTCAACCGCCAGGATAGCATCAAAAGGCGCAGGGATTTAGCCTCCTCACTCGTCCCGGCTTCGGCAGATTTATACAGTAGCTGTGTGATGTCGCATGCAAAGAAGTTATTTGCGAATAGTCCTCGCTGTCACTCAGCTGTATCATCTCTTGTTTGTTTATTGGTTCGTTCACGACACACTTTATGCACATTCACGGCTAATGGCGCCGCCCACACTGTTTCGCCGGTGGGCCGCGGGATTGGGAAATGTCCTGATTGGCGCTAGAGTCGAACCCGGGACCTTTGGTACCCGTAGCCCGACACCTTAACCACCCGGCCATCCCCGCCCCCAGCTGTATCATCTCGTACCATTCCGACTCAACACTGGTGTCCTTTGGTCATGTGAAGCAATATGACCTCAGCAGTCGGCGCGCCCTAAACCCCCCCTTGGTCATGTGACAGCGGTTCGTTATTAGGCGTCACAACTTCAACGCATCGGGCACTGTTCCCACACCCATTCGGGTTGCTGGGCGTTTTGATTCTACTACCGTTACATTTATATCCTGAAACAAAATTAATCGCTTTCGAATCATTGCAGATCGAGTTAAAATGGTTTACCAATCCATATTTTCAAAATGTCCACAGTTCAGTGTTCAGTTCAGTTTTTCCCAAAGCGATGTTATAAGGCATAGCACAACAAATGAAGATATGTTTGAGGATTTGTGATGAAACAGCATTCCATTCGACAGCTATACCAAAATTAAGCATCTTTATATAACACAGGTATCTTATTATAGTATTACGTAAGTCATTGCATGCCTATACATTACATTACATATTACATACCGATATATTACATATATGTATATAACAAGGAGCAAAAGCAAAGTAGGAGCACATTATCCTGGTTATTTATGTAAAACATCAATACATCTATTACAGTCTAGCAGTTTTCCAGCGGGAGGACAGAGATGACAGCAATCAGACGAGTTTGATGTTGCGAAGTTAACAAACGAAAATATCCGCGAATTCTTTCCACCGTGGACCGCACTGTCAACAACACTGTCAGTAATTAGACGTTCTGAGGTTGACACCATTCGGGTGACCAGGCCGTATGGATGGATCGGGAGCAGCCGTCTGCGAGTCGTGGCGCGGGTGGACCCTGGCGATTGGCCCGTCGGCGACGGTGGCCGCCGGTGATTGGCCCGTCGGCGACGGTGGCCGCCGGTGATTGGCCCGTCGGCGACGGTGGCCGCCGGTGATTGGCCCGTTGGCGACGGTGGCCGCCGGTGATTGGCCCGTCGGCACCGGATGTCGGACACCGTGCTCAGGCCAAGCTGGGTTAGGTTATGTCAGTTTAGACTACGCCAGTCTAGGCTAAGGTAGGCCAGGATTGGCTAAGCTAGGCTAGGCCAGACGGGTCGAGCCCTGCCCGGCAGGCTGTTAATTGGCCACCGTTTGTCCGCCGCACTGACGTCTGATCATTAGGCGGTGCTGTCAGGGCCGGGACCGCCGCGTCGCCGGTCGGCCGGTAGCCCCGGTGACAGCTGCAGGTGTGGCACGACCGGCGCTGGTGGCGGCCGTGGCACGACCGACCGACCGGTGTTGGTGGAGGCCACGGGCTGACCCGCCGAGACGTGGTGGTGGCGGCCACGGGCCGGCCCGCCGAGCGGTGTTGGTGGCGGCCACGGGCCGGCCCGCCGAGCGGTGTTGGTGGCGGCCACGGGCCGACCCGCCTAGACGTGGTGTTGGCGGCCACAGGCCGACAGACCGACCGGTGGTGTTGGCGGCCACGGGCCGACAGACCGACCGGTGGTGTTGGCGGTCACGGGCCGACCCGCCGAGACGTGGTGTTGGCGGCCACAGGCCGACAGACCGAACGGTGGTGTTCGTGGCCACGGGCCGACCCGCCGAGACGTGGTGTTGGCGGCCACAGGCCGACAGACCGACCGGTGGTGTTGGCGGCCACGGGCCGACAGACCGACCGGTGGTGTTGGCGGCCACGGGCCGACCCGCCGAGCGGTGTTGGTTGCGGCCACAGGCCGACAGACCGACCGGTGGTGTTGGCGGCCACAGGCCGACAGACCGACCGGTGGTGTTGGCGGCCACAGGCCGACAGACCGACCGGTGGTGGTGGCGGCCACAGGCCGACAGACCGACCGGTGGTGTTGGCGGCCACAGGCCGACAGACCGACCGGTGGTGGTGGCGGCCACAGGCCGACAGACCGACCGGTGGTGTTGGCGGCCACAGGCCGACAGACCGACCGGTGGTGTTGGCGGCCACAGGCCGACAGACCGACCGGTGGTGTTGGCGGCCACAGGCCGACAGACCGACCGGTGGTGGTGGCGGCCACAGGCCGACAGACCGACCGGTGGTGTTGGCGGCCACGGGCCGGCCCGCTGAGACGTGGTGTTGGCGGCCACGGGCCGACCCGCCGAGACGTGGTGTTGGCGGCCACGGGCCGACAGACCGACCGGTGGTGTTGGCGGCCACGGGCCGACAGACCGCCCGGTGGTGTTCGTGGCCACGTCTCCGACCTGACGAGCCGGCCGTTCTCGGGGAGGGGCTGGGACGAGAGCCCTAGCCCGTCAATGCAGCCACGTGCGTGAGGCGTTATCAACTCCTTGTGTGGTCTTTAGTCCATTGATTTCATTTGATTATTTGGGCTTAGGGGAGCATGAACTGTTACTGGTTATGTACTGCCCATCCGCTGTGTGGCCGTTTGGTCACCAAATGCATACAACCTGGAGACGTTTCGGACATTGTGTGTTTTTGTGTGATTCGCCTCCAATTAAGACGTTTTGCAAAAAGAAAAACAAATGTGCGTGTCGTTGCGTGACACCAAATTTCGTCACGTGCGTGTGTTGGTCGGAATTGTTTATGGTAGCTTGCCGCTGCGTGTCGGAGCGCTTCAGAGCACATGTTATCGAGTGGTTAGTCCGTGCTCTCATTACCAGAGGTGTGGACGGTGGACACGCCACCGGCCGAGGTAGCGGCCCGAGGCTGTACAGTAGACTGTGTACAGTGGACACTCCACCGGCCAAGGTAGCGGCCCGAGGCTGTACGCTGTACAGTAGACTGTGTACAGTGGACACTCCACCGGCCGAGGTAGCGGCCCGAGGCTGTACGCTGTACAGTAGACTATGTACAGAGGACACTCCACCGGCCGAGGTAGCGGCCCAAGGCTGTATGCTGTACAGTAGACTGTGTACAGTGGACACTCCACTGACCGAGGTAGCGGCCCGAGGCTGTACGCTGTACAGTAGACTGTGTACAGTGGACACTCCACCGGCCGAGGTAGCGGCCCGAGGCTGTACGCTGTACAGTAGACTGTGTACAGTGGACACTCCACCGGCCGAGGTAGCGGCCCGAGGCTGTACGCTGTACAGTAGACTGTGTACAGTGGACACTCCACCGGCCGAGGTAGCGGCCCGAGGCTCTACGCTGTACAGTAGACTGTGTACAGAGGACACTCCACTGACCGAGGTAGCGGCCCGAGGCTGTACGCTGTACAGTAGACTGTGTACAGTGGACACTCCACCGGCCGAGGTAGCGGCCCGAGGCTGTACGCTGTACAGTAGACTGTGTACAGTGGACACTCCACCGGCCGAGGTAGCGGCCCGAGGCTGTACGCTGTACAGTAGACTGTGTACAGAGGACACTCCACCGGCCGAGGTAGCGGCCCGAGGCTGTACGCTGTACAGTAGACTGTGTACAGAGGACACTCCACCGGCCGAGGTAGCGGCCCGAGGCTGTACGCTGTACAGTAGACTGTGTACAGTCGACACTCCACCGGCCGAGGTAGCGGCCCGAGGCTGTACGCTGTACAGTAGACTGTGTACAGAGGACACTCCACCGGCCGAGGTAGCGGCCCGAGGCTGTACGCTGTACAGTAGACTGTACAGTGGACACTCCACCGGCCGAGGTAGCGGCCCGAGGCTGTACAGTAGACTGTGTACAGAGGACACTCCACCGGCCGAGGTAGCGGCCCGAGGCTGTACGTTGCACAGTAGACTGTGTACAGAGGACACTCCACCGGCCGAGGTAGCAGCCCGAGGCTGTACGCTGTACAGTAGACTGTGTACAGTGGACACTCCACCGGCCGAGGTAGCGGCCCGAGGATGTACGCTGTACAGTAGACTGTGTACAGTGGACACTCCACCGGCCGAGGTAGCGGCCCGAGGCTGTACGCTGTACAGTAGACTGTGTACAGAGGACACTCCACCGGCCGAGGTAGCAGCCCGAGGCTGTACGCTGTACAGTAGACTGTGTACAGAGGACACTCCACCGGCCGAGGTAGCGGCCCGAGGCTGTACGCTGTACAGTAGACTGTGTACAGTGGACACTCCACCGGCCGAGGTAGCGGCCCGAGGCTGTACGCTGTACAGTAGACTGTGTACAGAGGACACTCCACCGGCCGAGGTAGCGGCCCGAGGCTGTACGCTGTACAGTAGACTGTGTACAGAGGACACTCCACCGGCCGAGGTAGCGGCCCGAGGCTGTACGCTGTACAGTAGACTGTGTACAGAGGACACTCCACCGGCCGAGGTAGCGGCCTGAGGCTGTACGCTGTACAGTAGACTGTGTACAGTGGACACTCCACCGGCCGAGGTAGCGGCCCGAGGCTGTCCGAGGCTGTCACAGCGATCTGCCGATTTCTCATTGGAAATCGGCCGATTGTCATATTGGCTTTCTACGGTAAATGTGCTATTGTTTCCAGGTATTCCCACAAAGGTATCCATTAAAAATATTACTTGCTTCCAAGGCGAACCTACGGGGACGAGTAGTCTCTTGGTAGCCTAGAGTACTGGGGAAAGTTGCCCGTCTCCTAATCGAAATATTTGGGTTCGAGTCTTACTATCGCTACTCTTCGCCCGCGACCAATCGGCGTGTGAGATTGGCGACGCTACATGACTCGACGGTCATGGCGCGACGGTGGACGTGTCGTAAAGCCAATCACCGCCGGGACGAACGTACGTACCGATTTGTTTCTGGTTGGCGGCTAGTGTGCAGCCGACTGCGGCGTCTGGTGTGCAGCCGACTGCGGCGTCTAGTGTGCAGCCGATTGCGGAGCGGGCCAGCCGCGGGACGTCGCTGCTATGTCGCACTAATGCGCTGTCTGGCGGTAGGGTGAGCCGACCTGGCGCTGCTGCGTGGCGAGCAGCGTCGCCACGTGGTCGGTGGTCGGCCGTCAGTGGTCGGTGGTCGGTGGTCGGTGGTCGGTATTCAGTGGTCAGTAGTCAGTGGTGGGTGGTCAGTGGTCAATAGTCGTCAGTTGTCAGTGGTCGGTGGTCGGCCGTCAGTGGTCGGTGGTCGGTCGTCGGTGGTCAGTCGTCAGTGGTCAATAGTCAGTTGTCAGTGGTCAGCGGTCGGTAGTCAGTGGTCGGTGGTTGGCCGGCAGTGGTCGGTGGTCGGTGGTCGGTGGTCGGTGGTCGGTGGTCAGTGGTCGGTGGTCGGTCGTCGGTGGTCAGCGGTCGGTAGTCAGTGGTCGGTGGTTGGCCGGCAGTGGTCGGCGACTGGTAGTCAGTGTTCGGTGGTCGGTAGTCGGTCGATGGTCGGCTGAAGGCCGGTCGATGTGACCCGGAAGTGGCCGCCTGGCGCGGCGCCGTGGCGGGGGCCGGCCGTGACGCCGATATGGCGCCAGCCGGATGTCACACGTTGGCGGCGGCTGCGCTGTAGTTATTACTGGGCACGGCCATGGACTCCACAACGAATATTCAGCGATACATCACCACCGCCTTTTAGCGTTTAACGTTTTATTTGTCGTTTCGCGTTTGAGTTCGCGTGGCATGGGAGAACTTGAACCCGCCATCATTCCTCGCTTTTGTCACGGCCGGGGACACAGCGCAGGCCGACGCCCCGCCGTTTTGAGTTCCTCCTCGTCGTGCATGCGAAGCGTACGACGTGTCAACGAGCACGACCGCGATGGATGTCATTTGCCTGCTTACATCGTCTCCATTAACGATGGCAGCCCACAACGGCAGGAACTGGCAGGCGACCGTCGCGCCAATAAGTGACCCTCCACGAGTCGCTCCAAGCATTGCTTGGCGACAATGACCGCAGGAGACCGTGGGCGGCGACACTGACCACAGGAGATCATGGGCGGCGACACTGACTACAGGAGACCGTGGGCGGCAACACTAACCCCAGGAGACCATGGGCGGCGACACTGACCACAGGAGACCATGGGCGGCGACACTGACCACAGGAGACCGTGGGCGGCGACACTGACCACAGGAGACCGTGGGCGGCGACACTGACCACAGGAGACCGTGGGCGGCGACACTGACCACAGGAGACCGTGGGTGGCGACACTGACCACAGGAGACCATGGGTGGCGACACTGACCACAGGAGACCGTGGGCGACGACACTGACCACAGGAGATCATGGGCGGCGACACTGACCACAGGAGACGGTGGGTAGCGACACTGGCCGCGGGAGACCATGGGCGGCGACACTGACCACAGGAGACCATGGGCGGCGACACTGACCACAGGAGACGGTGGGTGGCGACACTGACCACAGGAGACCGTGGGTGGCGACACTGACCACAGGAGACGGTGGGTGGCGACACTGGCCCGGAGACCATGGGCGGCACACTGACCACAGGAGACCGTGGGTGGCGACACTGACCACAGGAGACCGTGGGCGGCGACACTGACCACAGGAGACCGTGGGCGGCGACACTGACCACAGGAGACCGTGGGTGGCGACACTGACCACAGGAACGGTGGCGACACTGACCCGGGAGACCATGGGCGGCGACACTGACCCCAGGAGACCATGGGTGGCGACACTGACCACAGGAGACGGTGGGTGGCGACACTGACCACAGGAGACGGTGGGTGGCGACACTGACCACAGGAGACCATGGGCGGCGACACTGACCACAGGAGACCGTGGGCGGCGACACTGACCACAGGAGACAGTGGGCGGCGACACTGACCACAGGAGACCATGGGCGGCGACACTGACCACAGGAGACCATGGGCGGCGACACTGACCACAGGAGACGGTGGGTGGCGACACTGACCACAGGAGACCATGGGCGGCGACACTGACCACAGGAGACCATGGGTGGCGACACTGACCACAGGAGACCGTGGGCGGCGACACTGACCACAGGAGACCGTGGGTGGCGACACTGACCACAGGAGACCGTGGGTGGCGACACTGACCACAGGAGACCATGGGCGGCGACACTGACCACAGGAGACCGTGGGTGGCGACACTGACCACAGGAGACGGTGGGTGGCGACACTGACCACAGGAGACGGTGGGTGGCGACACTGACCACAGGAGACCATGGGCGGCGACACTGACCACAGGAGACGGTGGGTGGCGACACTGACCACGGGAGACCATGGGTGGCGACACTGACCACAGGAGACGTGGGCGGCGACACTGACCACAGGAGACCATGGGTGGCGACACTGACCACAGGAGACGGTGGGTGGCGACACTGACCACAGGAGACGGTGGGTGGCGACACTGACCACAGGAGACCGTGGGTGGCGACACTGACCACAGGAGACCATGGGTGGCGACACTGACCACAGGAGACCGTGGGTGGCGACACTGACCACAGGAGACCATGGGCGGCGACACTGACCACAGGAGACCATGGGCGGCGACACTGACCACAGGAGACCGTGGGTGGCGACACTGACCACAGGAGACGGTGGGTGGCGACACTGACCACAGGAGACCGTGGGTGGCGACACTGACCACAGGAGACGGTGGGTGGCGACACTGGCCGCGGGAGACCATGGGCGGCGACACTGACCACAGGAGACCGTGGGTGGCGACACTGACCACAGGAGACCGTGGGCGGCGACACTGACCACAGGAGACCGTGGGTGGCGACACTGACCACAGGAGACGGTGGGTGGCGACACTGACCACAGGAGACCCCCACAGGAGACCGTGGGTGGCGACACTGACCCCACAGGAGACCGTGGGTGGCGACACTGACCACAGGAGACCGTGGGTGGCGACACTGACCACAGGAGACGGTGGGTGGCGACACTGGCCGCGGGAGACCATGGGCGGCGACACTGACCACAGGAGACCATGGGCGGCGACACTGACCACAGGAGACGGTGGGTGGCGACACTGACCACAGGAGACCGTGGGTGGCGACACTGACCACAGGAGACGGTGGGTGGCGACACTGACCACAGGAGACCGTGGGTGGCGACACTGACCACAGGAGACGGTGGGTGGCGACACTGGCGGCGACACTGACAACACCGAGACGGTGGGTGGCGACACTGACCACAGGAGACCGTGGGTGGCGACACTGACCACAGGAGACGGTGGGTGGCGACACTGGCCGCGGGAGACCATGGGTGGCGACACTGACCACAGGAGACGGTGGGTGGCGACACTGGCCGCGGGAGACCATGGGCGGCGACACTGGCCGCGGGAGACCATGTGTGGCGACACTGACCACAGGAGACCGTGGGTGGCGACACTGACCACAGTAGACGGTGGGTGGCGACACTAGCCGCGGGAGAGCATGGGCGGCGACACTGACCACAGGAGACTGTGGGTGGCGACACTGACCACAGGAGACCGTGGGCGGCGACACTGACCACAGGAGACGGTGGGTGGCGACACTGACCACAGGAGACGGTGGGTGGCGACACTGACCACAGGAGACCATGGGCGGCGACACTGACCACAGGAGACCATGGGTGGCGACACTGACCACAGGAGACGGTTGGCGACACTACCACAGGGACGGTAGGTGGCGACACTGGCCGCGGGAGAGCATGGGCGGCGACACTGACCACAGGAGACCATGGGCGGCGACACTGACCACAGGAGACGGTGGGTGGCGACACTGACCACAGGAGACCGTGGGTGGCGACACTGACCACAGGAGACGGTGGGTGGCGACACTGACCACAGGAGACCGGTGGCGACACTGACCACAGGAGACGGTGGGTGGCGACACTGGCCGCGGGAGAGCATGGGCGGCGACACTGACCACAGGAGACTGTGGGTGGCGACACTGACCACAGGAGACCGTGGGTGGCGACACTGACCACAGGAGACGGTGGGTGGCGACACTGGCCGCGGGAGAGCATGGGCGGCGACACTGACCACAGGAGACTGTGGGTGGCGACACTGACCACAGGAGACCGTGGGCGGCGACACTGACCACAGGAGACGGTGGGTGGCGACACTGACCACAGGAGACGGTGGGTGGCGACACTGACCACAGGAGACCATGGGCGGCGACACTGACCACAGGAGACCATGGGTGGCGACACTGACCACAGGAGACGGTAGGTGGCGACACTGGCCGCGGGAGAGCATGGGCGGCGACACTGACCACAGGGACATGGGCGACGACACTGACCACAGGAGACGGTGACCACAGGAGACGGTGGGTGGCGACACTGACCACAGGAGACGGTGGGTGGCGACACTGACCACAGGAGACTGGGTGGCGACACTGACCACGGGAGACCGTGGGCGGCGACACTGACCACAGGAGACCGTGGGTGGCGACACTGACCACAGGAGACCGTGGGCGGCGACACTGACCACAGGAGACCATGGGTGGCGACACTGACCACAGGAGACGGTGGGTGGCGACACTGACCACAGGAGACGGTGGGTGGCGACACTGACCACGGAGACATGGGCGGCGACACTGATCACAGGAGACCATGGGCGGCGACACTGACCGCAGGAGACGGTGGGTGGCGACACTGACCACAGGAGACGGTGGGTGGCGACACTGGCCGCGGGAGAGCATGGGCGGCGGTAACGGCGGATCGATGTGTACCATCTGTGAGATGTTGCTGCATTCCAGGTCGCGGAACAGCTTCGAGTCACAGCGCAGTTACAGGGTCACGGTTCACTCCCGGCTCACTGTCCAATCCCAACGCAGTCGTGGGGTCACGGTCCAGTCCTTGGTCACGGTTCACTCCCGACGCAGTCCCCGGTCACGGTCCGGTTCGGAGGGTCACGGTCTAGTCTCAGGTCATGGTCCAGCACCCAGTCGTGGTCTAGTCCAAGATCACGGCCCAGTCCCGGGTCATGATCCAGTCCCAGGTCACGGCCCAGTCCCGAGGGGTTACGATCCAGTCCCGGGTCACGGTCGGCTCCGTTTCAGGTCATGGTCCAGCCCCGTGGGATCGCTGGCCGGTTGCCAGCACACATGGGTCGACGCACAACAGAGCTATCACCTGCCACAACACAACTGCATGAGCTCTCACCTGCCACCTTGCATCTGTCACCTGTCATTTGTCTTCTCCCATGTATCATCTGGCACCTGTCATTTGTCTCCTCCCATGTGTTATCTGCCACCTGACATTTGTATCCTCCGATGTCTCATCTACCACTTGTCATTTGTCTCCTCCCATGTGTCATCTGTCACCTGCCATTTGTCTCCTCCCATGTGTCATCTGTCACCTGTCATTTGTCGCCTTCCATGTGTCACCTGCCACCTTGCATCTGTCACCTGCCACCTTGCATCTGTCACCTGCCACCTTGCATCTGTCACCTGTCATTTGTCTCCTCCCATGTGTTATCTGCCACCTGACATTTGTCTCCTCCAATGTGACATCTACCACCTGTCATTTGGCTCCTTTCATGTGTCATCTGTCACCTGCCATTTGTCTCCTCCCATGTGTCATTTATCACCTGGCATTTGTCCCCTTCCATGTGTCACCTGCCACCTTGCATCTGTCACCTGTCATTTGTCTCATCCAATCTGTCATCTGTCGCCTGTCATTTGTCTTCTCTCATTTGTCATCTGTCACCTGTCATTTATCCTCTCCCATGTGTCATCTGGCACCTGTCATTTATCGTCTTCCATGTGTCACTTGTCATTTGTCTCCTCCCATGTGTCATATGGGGCATTCCACGTCAAATCGCACAAGAATTGGCTATTTTGAACCCGACCCCCTCCGATTTTTATGAAAATTGATACACCTGTAGTGCCAAGTGAACGAACCTCACACGCTAACTTTCAGCCCTGGGTGACCTCTGGGCCAGATTTAGAGGTCATCGTAAGTCGCCTATTTTTACCGACTTGACAACAATCAAATGCATATATATTAGATGTTAATTAACTTAGCGGAACGACATTGGTGTTAAAGTGCGCAGAAACCCTTGGCCATTCAGAAATATGGCAAAAGTTGCACGTGACCTCTCCGTGACCCTTGACCTAACGAGGTCAAATTATCAAAATGCATTTTTCTATATGTTTGCCTGCCCCTAATTCGACTAAACGTGGCTGAATTAATGGTCCTGATATTATCTAAGAGCGTGCAAAAAAGAAAGGCGGAGACTCTAAAACTTTTTGAGATATCGGCCTTTGAGTAGGTATTGTCACAGGACCAAATCGAAGCATGCCCCGATGCTATTTACCATATCATCGATGATAACTCTGGTTTCCTTGGTCCTATTATCGTCAAATTTGGTGGGCAAATCATCGGTGGCAAGCTGAACTATTTGACAGATTTTCAAGTTGACCTGACCTCACATGACCTGGCAGTGACCTCTCCATTACAAGCCAACAGGGAAAGAAAAATATTTTCCTGAACAAAAACGCTGAATTTGGCTCGTACAGGCTATATTACCTAGTTTTAGGTTAGGCTACTCCAAACGAGCCAAGTTTTATTTTGAACAAGTGTCCTCTGCAAGGTCACGTGAGGTCACTATGAGGTCATGTCACACTTTCGTCAATAACTTTATATAGAATCAAGATAGATAAATAATTTTAATGCCATCGAGATCCTCTGGTTAATCATGATGTATAATATGATCAAGCTAGGTCATCACTTGACCTCGGTTTAGGGTGACCTGGAGGTAAACTGGGGTCAGGATCAAATGTTCAGCTAGCTAAGTCATGTGATTCATCAATCAACGCGGCCTGACGAGGAAAATATAATTGTAACAAAATTATATTTCTATCTTTATTTTGGCAAAAGTTATTCGCAAAAAAATATGTTTCCTCGGTTTTTATAGCCTGAATATATTATTTCAGCTCGCGTGCGTTTCGTACTAACATTTTATCGGGAGGGCCAGTAAATGTTTCTGATATGCAAATAGCCGCGACCATAAAACAAGTTGAACAGCAGTACCGTATATTCACGAAGAACTACCAACCTTTTTCGCCACACGTACCTCACGCTCGCTGCCGGAAAACCATCTCACAACCACCATACCATTACGTGGAGACGGAGTAACACGATGGACATTCCTTGTTCCCAGTATTGTGCGAGCAGCTGCGAATCTGTCATTCAACGCTTTAGTTTCTTTGACCCACTCGGTTTTGAGAAAATACTCCACGCACGTGCCAGTGGCATGGTTTTTTACACACTGATAAAACTGGTCCGGGATCTCAATCAGAGTTCCTTGCAGACTTCCCTTTTTAGCTAACCTTTTCAACGTCCCACCAATGCCATCACACGGTCCCTTTCCGTGAGCGGTTGCGAAGAAATGCCACTCGGCGTCTATTGCAAAGTCGACGGAATGCTCTGCCAAATTTAGGAAATTCTTACAATTTTTGTATTGCGAGGCAGCCCCATCTGAAAAATAAAATATCTTCTTGGGGCGCTGGCCTAATTCTGCTTCCAGGCGCTCAATGAGTTTTCCTTGAAACAGGTGGACAGCCACAGTATCATGCGTCAGGCAGTCGGAAATGGCAGAGTATGAAAAATGTTTGAGGTCCCCTGCGTTGTTTCGCCAATAAGCCACAAACGGATGGATTGTCACCTGCAGTTTGTTCCAGTGATGGGACTGTACCTCATCCTGTGTAACCATAGCGTAGTTTTCGGAAAAATCTCCAATAACAATTACCTCTGCAGGAGCTAGTGTTTCCTTTAGGCCTTTCAGATAATTGCCTTGGGCACGGGCGACAAAATCATGCTTTACAAGTATTTCCAGCTGCTCGCAAAATGATCGCACAAAATCTTCAGAAGTTTGCGTAACCACCTCTAAGGTGGACCTATCAGTATTAGTCCACTTTCGGTACTCAATGTTACCGATTTCTCGGTTATCATGAATCATATCATGGCCATGAATATTCACGTAAGTTGCAATATTGCATGTATTTAGGCAATACAAACTTCCCAAGGTCATGTTAGTTCATGTGAGATCATGTCAACCTGAAAATCTGGAAAATAGTTCAGTTTGCCACCGATGACTTGCGCAACAAATTTGACGATAATCGGACGAAGGTAACCAGAGTTATCATCGATAATATAGTAAATAGCCTTGGGACATGCATGCATTTGGTCCTATGACAATACTCGAAGGCCGATATCTCAAAAAGTTTTCAAGTCTCCGCCTTTCTTTTTTGCAGGTTCTTAGATAATATCACGACCATTAATATAGCACCGTTTCGTCGAATTAGGGGCAGGCAAACATATATAAAAATATATTTGGATACTTTGACCTGGTTAGGTCAAAGGTCACGGGGAGGTCACGTGCAACTTTTGCCATATTTCTGAATGGCCCAGGGCTTCTGCACACTTTGACACCAATTTCATTCCGCTAAGTTAAATAACACACGAGATATTTGCAATTTATTGATGTCAAGTCGGTAAAAAATCGTGACCTAGGATGACCTCTAGACCTGACCCCAGAGGTCACTCTGGGCTAAAAGTTGGCGTGATGTGTTCTTTTACTTGGTACTACAGGTGTACCAATTTTCATCAAAATCGGAGGGGGTCGGGGAATTTCTTGTGCGATTTGACGTGGAATGACCCCATATGCCATCTGTCATTTGTCGCCTTCCATGTGTCGCCTGCCACCTTGCGTCTTTCACCTGTCATTTGCCGCCTTCCATGTGTCATCTGTCACCTGTCATTTGTCTTCTCCTATTTGTTATCTGTCACATGTCATTTGTCTTCTCCCATGTGTCATCTGACACCTGTCATTTGTCGGCTTCCATGTGTCACTTGTCACCTTCTATCGTGTCACCTGACAGTGTTACACCGGACCAAGCCGTGTCGCTGTCAGCTGGTTCTGACATGCTGACCGCCCCCACCCCCACCCCACCCTCACCCCCGGTGTAACCATGACAACGGCTGCCCTTTACATGTCTCATCTATCTGATGGTGTTTCTTTATTGCTTCCCACTATCGGTTTTCGTCATAAACTAAGTCATCTCCCGGCGTGTGCCGGGATGGTTTTACGTGCCCCGGACACACGTTAGGGCCTGTGTACGTTGGCGTCGACCCCACCACCAGAGCGTGCAGTTCCGGTTCAGGGGTGAGGTTTCGGCGCGCCAGTTTTCCGCACTGTCGCTGCGCTGCCGAGGTTGCCGAGTCGTGTGCGGGCCTGACCGTCACAGCGAGCTGTGGCTTGCCGTGGCGGCTGGGGTAACCAGTGCAGATGGTGCTCCCTGGCGGCTGGGGTGACCAGTGCAGATGGTGCTCCCTGGCGGCTGGGGTGACCAGTGCAGATGGTGCTCCCTGGCGGCTGGGGTGACCAGTGCAGATGGTGCTCCCTGGCGGCTGGGGTGACTAGTGTAGATGGTGCTCCGTGGCGGCTGGGGTGACCATTGCAGATAGTGCTCCGTGGCGTGGCCACCAATATGGGGCCAGATTTGGAGAGGTAACCGTGGAGACCTGCCGCGAGGTTCGACATTGTCCCAGCCTGTGTGAGTCGCCCCCGTCGATTTCGGTGTTGAATGCTGTCGAGCGCGCCCTCGCCACCTATAGGCTCGGCCCCCGTAGGCTCGGCCCATAGGCTCGCCACCCATAGGCTGGCCACGCTAATGGGAGTAACCTAAATAGGTATATGGGAGCCGAGCCTATGATCGTCTCTTATAGGCTCGCCCCATAGGCTCGGGCCATAGGCTCAGCCCATAGACTCAGCCTCAACCTCACCCCTGACTCGCCACCCATAGGCTGGGCTTGCCGCTGCCACCGACATGCCCATGAGCCTTCGTTTTCGTTCGCCAAAGACCGGGAGGCGCGCGCGCATCTCGAACGCCAAACTCGAACGTGAGCGAGCGTGGGGCGTCGGGCGGCGCGTGGGCGGCGAGCAGGCCGCGTCGCCGCGCCAATACCGCGCCGCGGCGCCACTACACCGGCCGTCGGCCGCGACACGGGGCCGCCGACCGTCCCGGCGGGCTCCGCCTGACCCGGCCTCCGTGATTGCCTGGGGGCGTGGGCCGGCCGCCAGCCTGTTAGTCTCGGTACCGTGCGCCGGGTCACAGGATCACAGGATCACAGGATCGCAGGATCGCAGGTGGTCGGCCGCGCCGCACTGTATTGACGAACCCGGCGGCGCCGGCGCATCGGCGCTGCACAGTCGGTTCCGGCTACCGGATATGGCTGGCTACTCCCGGCTACTCGAGACCCGATGTATATGTATTTATGTGTATATGTATATTTATTTAATATACCTATATTTATACCTATATTTATACCTATAGTGAGCGTACGAACGGGCAATCGCGGGCCACTCCAAATGGACTATTTAGTCCGTGTTTGGTATGTCAATACCAAGAGCGTACATGCAGGAAATGAGCATTCCATTTGTAGAAACGGTATAGCTAGGACTACGTAATTAGGAAAGTTCTGAAACTTGGCTTAGTCGTAACAGTTTGGTTGCGTTGTTGAACACCAGTTCCGTTGTGCACCGGTGAATCTTCGAAGGCATGTCCATTTGGATGCAAAACAGCACGGATGAATTTGAATGGAACGTGTCGAATCAATACTGGAGTTGTGCAGCCGGAGAGCTCGCTTGTGCTTGTCAGTATGTGGTGCCGGCCTCCTTCGGTTGCCTGACCCGTCCTGACATTTTGGTTTTGAGTCCTGTTATTATTTTATTTGTTTCATTTTATTACTTGTTGGGTAGTCTGTCGAATGCTTAAAATGTGAGGCAGTGGGACGATTCTGAGTCATGAGAGCTGTTTGTTTGTGTGCATTTTAGAGACTTGCCATCATTGTAGAGATATTGACAGCTATACATTTTAAACGTACGGAATTAAATGAAATGTGGGCACGGTTGCAATATTTCCCATGTCCGTTTTCATGTTTGTAACATGGAGCTCCTGTTCCTCATTGCAATGCAACTCCTATGCGGTAGTTTGACGAGTAAATTTGTTGTGTGGTGGTGGAAGCTGCTGGTGGCAAGTCGATCTATAATTTGGCATGATCTGGCCTAGCCGTGACTCATTAGTAGCCTGGTTTGAAGGCCTTTTAAAATTGAAACCATATGTGGTATGGATATATCATTTGTACCTTATGTCACATATCCATCCATTTCACTTGACCTGTGTTTCCAAGTGAATCGCCGAATAGGCGTCGACACCCCAATCCACATGATAGGCGACCTGACCTGACCTGACCTGTGTCGCCAGGTGGACCGGTTCAAGGAGCCGCCGGCGTTCGGGCCGATGTGCGACCTGCTCTGGTCGGACCCGCTCGAGGACTTCGGAAACGAGCGCAACTCGGAACACTTCACGCACAACAGCGTGCGGGGCTGCTCGTACTTCTACAGGTAGTGGCGGCGTGCGGCTGGACCGCCGACAGCTCAGTGGTTCAACTGAGCGTGTGGCGCGCTGGAGGGACACGGCTCGAATCCCTATGGTGCTCGCCTTTTCAGCCGGGGTGAGAGGCAGGCGACGCCGTACGACCGCCGATGCTGGGTGCGTCGTAAAGCCACGACCCACCGCCAGCTAGCCAGCTGTTGCAGCTGCAGAGCAACGCCAGTTGTCGCTTTGATTTGCACCGTGAGCCATAATTCGTAGGACTAACTGCGTGAACACTTTCCCGCTTATGGTAGTCTTTGGAGCGATTGCAATGTTGGTATGTTCAAAGTATTCGTTTTCACCCCACATGTCCTATTCATGAGCATGTTGTCTGATTTCCAAGAAGCACAAGCGTGCTTTAAAAGTGCAGCTGTACATTTTCAGCGCGTTGGATGTATTTGCGAACCGACTGAGCTCGTGCGTATGCCTGTTTCATGTTCAGGCTTCGTGCGCCTTGGGCATTTTATCGCCTGTTTGCTCTGTCATTACCATACAGTTCCTGCGCGCTAATTGGACCAGCCAATTTGTGCACCCTCGCACAGCCGCGACCCCCCTCCTTCCCCCCGCTGCGGCTACCACTATTGAAAGTCGGTGGGGTCATGGTAGTCCCACAGCGGTACATCCTGCCCGGGTGCACAACATTATCCAGGTCCTACCGGGATGTATCCTGGTGCACAATGTTGTCTTTACCAATCTCACGACGGTGTGTTCCCGTTGTCCTTGCGGGTTTATCTTGTCCTTGTGTACAATATTTTCGTTAACTCGGATGCGCTGTCTCACCAAGTGTGTTCAGCTGTCATCTCGCCGGGTACGTCCTCTGACGCCGCCCGATACACGCTCTGACACCGCACCGTGTGCCGCAGTTACGCCGCGTGCTGTGACTTCCTACAACAGAACAACCTGCTGTCCATCATCCGGGCTCACGAGGCGCAGGATGCCGGGTGAGTGGCGGACGCCAGGGGGGTCGCGGTAGCTCAGTTGGTAGAGTGTCGGACTCTTGATCGCAATATTGTGGGTTCGAATCTCACGATCGACGGCATTACCGAGTGTTCCCGCGACCAATCTGCGTGACAGTTGGCGACGCTATGTGGCATAGCAGTTGAATGCATCGTAAAAGAACCCAAGGTTCTTCGTGATTCGGATTCACCGAGCTTGGCTGCGTAGGTCAGGTAGCTAACTTATGTTTGGTAGCCATCGTGGGCTAGGTTATTACCCTTGGGTAGGTAGCTAGCATAGCATGCCCAATGGCGTTTATTGCGTTGTTAGGCTTTGTTTTGTAACTAAAACGTGTGTCCAAAAACCAGGTTAGCTAACCTAATTTAGATAGATAAGTATTCGGTATTTTTAACCTGGGTAGCACGTCTATGGATCGGTAACCAGAGAGTGCCGACCTTGAGAGGGCTATGTTTAGGTTGGTTGGACGGTGTCGTGATGTCAGATTCGTCAGCTAAGCATTGAGAGAACATCGTTTTAGGTGGAAAGTTTTCCTCGCATTCCCGTCCCTTTAACCATCCACGGCGGCAACGTTTTATGGATGTGGATCTGGTTTCGCAGAAAGGCTTTGAATTTTCAGCTGATGATGGGATGACGAGCCTCGAATAAATTCCCCAGCCCCAACCCCCATCCCTCCCATAGCCAATCGCTCACTGGTGTCCATCGTCATCATATTGGAGTATGATAGTGACGATCGTTGCAACGGCCTCGACGAGGTCCAGCCGGACGCTCCGCTTCCGCTGCGAGACGACCTCGGCCATTGGAGCAGTGCGGCCCGGCAACCAGCCGACCGGTCGATCTGCAACACCCTCACGTCGGCCGGGTCCTCTCTTCGGACAGACCAGTGTGCCGGCCAGGCCCTCTCCTCTGTGACAGAACAGTGTGCCGGCCAGGCCCTCTCCTCTGTGCCAGACCAGTGTGCTGACCAGGCCCTCTCCTCTGTGACAGACCAGTGTGCCGGCCAGGTCCTCTCCTCTGTGACAGACCAGTGTGCCGGCCAGGCCCTCTCCTCTGTGACAGACCAGTGTGCCGGCCAGGCCCTCTCCTCTGTGACAGACCAGTGTGCCGGCCAGGCCCTCTCCTCTGTGACAGACCAGTGTGCCGGCCAGGCCCTCTCCTCTGTGACAGACCAGTGTGCTGACCAGGCCCTCTCCTCTGTGACAGACCAGTGTGCCGGCCAGGCCCTCTCCTCTGTGACAGACCAGTGTGCCGGCCAGGCCCTCTCCTCTGTGACAGACAGTCCAGTGTGCCGGCCAGGCCCTCTCCTCTGTGACAGACCAGTGTGCTGGCCAGGCCCTCTCCTCTGTGACAGACCAGTGTGCCGGCCAGGCCCTCTCCTCTGTGACAGACCAGTGTGCCGGCCAGGCCCTCCGCCCTCTCCTCTGTGACAGACCAGTGTGCCGGCCAGGCCCTCTTCTCCAGGCCCTCTCCTCTGTGACAGACCAGTGTGCCGGCCAGGCCCTCTCCTCTGTGACAGACCAGTGTGCCGGCCAGGCCCTCTCCTCTGTGACAGACCAGTGTGCTGGCCAGGCCCTCTCCTCTGTGACAGACCAGTGTGCCGGCCAGGCCCTCTCCTCTGTGACAGACCAGTGTGCCGGCCAGGCCCTCTCCTCTGTGACAGACCAGTGTGCCGGCCAGGCCCTCTCCTCTGTGACAGACCAGTGTGCTGGCCAGGCCCTCTCCTCTGTGACAGACCAGTGTGCCGGCCAGGCCCTCTCCTCTGTGACAGACCAGTGTGCCGGCCAGGCCCTCTCCTCTGTGCAGATGCAGACCAGTGTGCCGGCCAGGCCCTCTCCTCTGTGACAGACCAGTGTGCCGGCCAGGCCCTCTCCTCTGTGACAGACCAGTGTGCCGGCCAGGCCCTCTCCTCTGTGCCAGACCAGTGTGCTGACCAGGCGCTCTCCTCTGTGACAGACCAGTGTGCCGGCCAGGCCCTCTCCTCTGTGACAGACCAGTGTGCCGGCCAGGCCAGCTCCGCCGACGCGTGTCGGCCGACGGAAGCATGTGACGTCTGTGGCACACAAGTGCGTCGGTCGCCGGCAGACCTGTCCACGGTCGCGCGCTACGCGCCGGCCAGCCAGGTGGTGCATCATCTGACGAGCTGACTACTCTAGATTGACGTTTGGTCAATGTCAACAACGCCGCATTCTGCATTCTCGGTGTCGCTGTGGCCTCGATTGGGACGAATGTGAACTGAAGTCAGCATTGGAGTATGTCGCAATTTTTCCCAAGATCAGTATTCAGCCAGAGTATATCTTTGAATGTAGGTTCTTGCTAATGGCGGACTTGATGCAACGTACTAGTATGGAGACAAGTCTTTGGTTGCGCTGTTCCAGTCTTTTGTCCAGCTGTCCAGCTGTTCCGCTGGTCAACGGCCATGCTAGAGGGCGCTGATCTTGGGCGCTCTCTAGTGTGACGCGTCTATGCACAAATATGGCGTTCTCAACACCTTCAAGCACAAGTAATTGCCTAGTGGGGTGGTTGTTGTCTGCAACGATAGTGGCACGTTTCCTGTACGAAGACTTCCGCACCTAGAAAATGGACACATCGGAAGCTGGAAGTGGTTGCCTCACACTTCAGCGTGTTTCCCCTGGGAATTGACTTAGTCGCCGTGATGACTGCGATAGGCAGCGTCACGCCACACTATTTTCCACTGGGAATGTCACGGAAATAATTATGTCGCACAACGTTAGAGAAAGCGTGGCGCATCATTCCTGTGTACATTTGAAGATGCCGTCCCCACCAACATGTCAACTGCCGGCTGAGTCGCTCACGCTCAGCGAACTCTTGATATAGCAGACTGTCGAACCGCAAGGCCTTAGGCTGGTCAATGCGTGTTTAGAGCAGGCTGTACGCCAAAGATATGCCCGGTGTATTCGCGAGGAACGCATAGCTCAGCGCCAGTTTTGGTGTCCTTGTTGTGTGGTTTTGTGTCCGATTTGTCGATTTTCCTTCTCATCTCTCTTGTAAAATCTTTCTTTTCTTTTTCCCTGTAAATGCCAGGTTATGGTATTTTTCGTTCCCCGAATATCCGAGCGGCCAGTTTCGTTTCCTCCGCTCTCAGCTGTCGGACTTGGTATCCTGACAAAACAGCTCCGATAACAACATTTCCGCCATAGCGCCGAAAGCGCTTCTTTCCATGCAAAGTCTGTGATTGGATTAGGAATGGATTTGAATATTATACGATATAGTCGACTCTTCCTTGTTTGTAATGTCATTGTTTGAAGTTCACATTGTAGCCTGTTCCTACCCACCGAACGTGTCAGGTATCTGCTCTGGTATTTGCAGTCAAACTGAGCTGCGTCATAACCTTCCACATCCAAGTATCATATCAGTATCTTAATAGCCAGTGCAATTTCACGGCACGTCAGTGGTGAAGATCTGGCAAGATTTGTGACAACGCGACCTTTGGCAGTGCGCCTTGACAGCCTTTCGTGACAGCCGTTCGTGACCATACCCTAACGAACGACTTACGGTTCAGAAACGAGGAGCTCAGTCCTGTAACGGCTGGACGGTCCGTGAGATGTGAAGCAAGCGGAGGTCAGAGAGAGAGACAGACATAGAGGGAGAGAGAAAGAGAGAGAGAGAGAGAGAGAGAGAGAGAGAGAGAGAGAGAGAGAGAGAGACGGAGAGAGACGGAGAGAGACGGAGAGAGACGGAGAGAGACGGAGAGAGACGGAGAGAGACGGAGAGAGACGGAGAGAGACGGAGAGAGACGGATAGAGACGGATAGAGACGGATAGAGACGGATAGAGACGGATAGAGACGGATAGAGACGGATAGAGACGGATAGAGACGGATAGAGACTGAGAGAGACTGAGAGAGACTGAGAGATAGAGAGAGACCATTTGATGAAAGTCGAGTCAATGAAATTGTCTTGAATATGGGAACTGTCTTCCGCCTAAGAAAGCACTTCCAGTTGTACAGTACTAGTACGGCGTGCACTCCCAAAGACTTTAATGCGATACCTGACATAGGGGAACATTAACTGACACATGAACCGGGGTAACATGCTGGCGGGCAGGATACATTTGGCATTAACAAGAGTAGCCATAAGCCAATGCGTGACGCTTTTTATGTTATATTTGTATGCTGGGCTCTGGTCCACAAAGGGCATCAAATATATCTCATTTTTTTCCGCAGATTAGAAACCTTTCAGTTCAGTGTAATCATGAGGCGTGGTGTGGCGGCTGATGGTCTCTGGCGTACACGGGCTGGTGGTCTCTGGCGTACACGGGCTGATGGTCTCTGGCGTACACGGGCTGATGGTCTCTGGCGTACACGGGCTGATGGTCTCTGGCGTACACGGGCTGGTGGTCTCTGGCGTACACGGGCTGGTGGTCTCTGGCGTACACGGGCTGATGGTCTCTGGCGTACACGGGCTGGTGGTCTCTGGCGTACACGGGCTGATGGTCTCTGGCGTACACGGGCTGGTGGTCTCTGGCGTACACGGGCTGGTGGTCTCTGGCGTACACGGGCTGGCGGCTGATGGTCTCTGGCGTACACGGGCTGATGGTCACTGGCGTACCGGGCTGGTGGCTGGGCTTGGTCTCTGGCGTACACGGGCTGGTGGTCTCTGGCGTACACGGGCTGATGGTCTCTGGCGTAGGCTGATGGTCTCTGGCGTACACGGGCTGGTGGTCTCTCCACTGGCGTACACGGGCTGGTGGTCTCTGGCGTACACGGGCTGATGGTCTCTGGCGTACACGGGCTGGCGTATGGTCTCTGGCGTACACGGGCTGATGGTCACTGGCGTACACGGGCTGATGGTCTCTGGCGTACACGGGCTGGTGGTCTCTGGCGTACACGGGCTGATGGTCTCTGGCGTACACGGGCTGATGGTCTCTGGCGTACACGGGCTGATGGTCTCTGGCGTACACGGGCTGGTGGTCTCTGGCGTACACGGGCTGGTGGTCTCTGGCGTACACGGGCTGATGGTCTCTGGCGTACACGGGCTGATGGTCTCTGGCGTACACGGGCTGGTGGTCTCTGGCGTACACGGGTCACGCTGATGGTCTCTGGCGTACACGGGCTGGTGGTCTCTGGCGTACACGGGCTGATGGTCTCTGGCGTACACGGGCTGATGGTCTCTGGCGTACACGGGCTGATGGTCTCTGGCGTACACGGGCTGATGGTCTCTGGCGTACACGGGCTGATGGTCTCTGGCGTACACGGGCTGATGGTCTCTGGCGTACACGGGCTGGTGGTCTCTGGCGTACACGGGCTGATGGTCTCTGGCGTACACGGGCTGGTGGTCTCTGGCGTACACGGGCTGATGGTCTCTGGCGTACACGGGCTGATGGTCTCTGGCGTACACGGGCTGATGGTCTCTGGCGTACACGGGCTGGTGGTCTCTGGCGTACACGGGCTGGTGGTCTCTGGCGTACACGGGCTGATGGTCTCTGGCGTACACGGGCTGATGGTCTCTGGCGTACACGGGCTGGTGGTCTCTGGCGTACACGGCTGGTGGTCTCTGGCGTACACGGGCTGATGGTCTCTGGCGTACACGGGCTGGTCTGGCGTACACGGGCTGGTGGTCTCTGATGGTCTCTGGCGTACACGGGCTGATGGTCTCTGGCGTACACGGGCTACGGGCTGGTGGCTGATGGTCTCTGGCGTACACGGGCTGGTGGCTGATGGTCTCTGGCGTACACGGGCTGGTGGCTGATGGTCTCTGGCGTACACGGGCTGGTGGCTGATGGTCTCTGGCGTACACAGGCTGGTGGCTGATGGTCTCTGGCGTACACGGGCTGGTGGGGTCTCTGGCGTACACGGGCTGGTGGCTGATGGTCTCTGACGTACGCGGGCTGGTGGCTGATGGTCTCTGGCGTACACAGGCTGGTGGCTGATGGTCTCTGGCGTACACAGGCTGGTGGCTGATGGTCTCTGGCGTACACAGGCTGGTGGCTGATGGTCTCTGACGTACACGGGCTAGTGGTCTCTGGCGTAAACGCGCTGGTGGCTGATGGTGTTTGGCGTACACGGGCTGGTGGCGGCGTTCACGCGCTGGTGGCTGTCCACTAATCACTGCCGCTATAGTGACTTACCGGCGGTGGCGGCTGATGGTTGTATTTCGGGTCTCCGACGTACGTAGGTACGAACGAGGCCGATTTCACTAACACCACAAACTGTGTACGCACACCGAATTTGGTCTGAATGCACATTTAGGTATTCTTATTATATTGTATGTCATTTGTTCAGATTTATTTAATTAATTATGTGTAATCTTATGTAATGTTGCACTCACTGTAACGGCCAGTTTTGTTTCCATGCTAATTCTAGCAACAACAAAAAAAAGATGGTATTGGATTTCCCGCATATTTGTACGTAAAACCTACAAAACATACCGTAATGACAGGTTTCTATTCCATTTCATATAATGATACAATATTGTTCACCGAACACGTTCAGATCCACTTTGATCACATCGGTAAGCTAGTGCCTACTTCATGCGATAATAATGCAAGCATTAACAATCTGGCAAGGGAATATTCGTTTCTTCACAGCTTTATCCAAAGAATACAAAGCTGATTACTAGCCTTTTGCGGCTGCGAGGCTGTTCAACACTCCCTGAGGGTCTTCTGATCTTTCTTGATCCGTCTGAGTCTAGTGCCATTCAAAGCACATAATTTTGTCCAACACTCCTCTGAGCTCAAGGACCGGTGAACAAGTAACATGACAACGCCCTCTCTTCTTTCTCTGCTCGCGCCATTTCTCATTTACAAACGCCGCGGTACGGCGAGTGTTGCTGCAGCGTCGACCTCGCCACAGTGTGTTCACGTCTACGGTGGTTTCGCCCACTAAATTCAGCATCCCATACACACTGGCGCTGTCACAGTTACCAACAGTTGAGCCGACGGTGACAAATACCTTGTTGATATAAAGAAAGTGTGAGGTGTAATACTTGAATATTTCCTAAAGGTGTATTCACAGCAAATTCGGTGTGAATGTGCAGCTTGTGGTATTGGTGAAGCTGGCGTCCGGTGATGGCCTGCACTAGGCGCGAGCTCTGTAAAGCTCTGGTACGCGAGCTGCTGGCTCCCACTGACGACTGTCGCCACAGTGTCTGACCGGCAGTGGCGGCTGTGTTGCAGGTACCGGATGTATCGGAAGAGTCAAACGACAGGCTTCCCCTCCCTCATAACCATCTTCTCGGCGCCCAACTATCTGGACGTGTACAACAATAAGGTGAGACCGGCTGGGCGCGACTGTCGGCCGCCCTGCGCCGCCGACAGTGCTCGGAATACCGCCTCTGCATACTCGCACAGCCAGGAATCTGACTCGGCTTAAACTGTGGTGATACCGGCGATAATGCCCGTCCGTCGACGCTGGATAGCCTCAGCCAACACTGTCCAGGTTCAAAGCAGCCAAGCTTTTTCGAATTTGAATACGGAATTTGAACTCTGTGAAAAAGATGATCTAATGATGAAGTCTAAATTCGGTAAGGAGGCAGCCCCTCTTTGATCATGTTTAATATAATATAATGTTGCTGTAATTTGGGACCAAACTACAACATAGAACATTAAATATAATGTATCAGCATAAGTATAACAGTGCATTACAAGGAAAGCTCCAGCAGATATATGGGAGAGAATTGCGTAACAGTTGATCCCTGATACTTCTGTAGCGAAGCCAAATATTTGAATTCCGTAAATTCGCGTACATCTTAGTGTATCAGTGTAATTAGCCCAACAATATCTTCGATTGTAATGCCGTGAGTTCTTCTACTTCGCAGTTTGTTTATCATCTGCTGGGTTTCCAGATTTTTCATGACTAGAATGATGAGTTTGTTTCCCGTTCACACGATTTCATTGTGTGGTCAGCATGTGTTTAAAATGGGCCTCAGTGTGCTGCTTTCGTCTGTCGTGTATCGGTTGCAGAAAGGCACCGGACGTGGTGTGGTTGTGGTTTTAGGGCGCATCGAGGCACCGGACGTCCGTTAGGTGTGGCGGCCAGTGGGCTGTGGGCTGGCGGCGCCCCCGCCTCGCCCCCGGCCCTTAGCATTGCTGCTGCCGATATACCTACCCAACCGACTGGAGCCACCGTTCGCGTCACCGTGCGCGGAGAATAAACATTGCGTGAATCGATGCAGTCGCCGACACCGCACGGCGTCGATTGCCTGCCATCTGGCGTGAGACGGATAAATACAGCTTGTGTCACGCCCGACAGGCGGCGGTTTTGAAGTACGAGAACAACGTGATGAACATCCGGCAGTTCAACTGCTCGCCGCACCCGTACTGGCTGCCGAACTTCATGGACGTGTTCACCTGGTCGCTGCCGTTCGTCGGCGAAAAGGGTGAGTCGACGCGCACCGAGGTGAGTGCGTGACGGGGACGAGAGTGTGCGGCGAGATGATGGTCCGAGATGGTGCAGCGCGACATTCCGGTAAGGTGAGGAGAGCAGACGGCAGGAAGGACAAGAGGGTGGCGGGGACAGTTCGCGAGAGGGACGAGGTGGTGGGAGGACAGTTCGCGGAGGGACGATGGGGTGAGAGGACAGTCCGCGATGGCGAGAAGGTGGGGAGGATAGTCTGCGAGGAGGACGATGGCGTGGGGATGACAGTCTATGAGAAGAACGAGAGGATGGGGAGGAGAGTCAGCGAGAGGGACGAGAGGGTGGGGGCAGGACATCCGTTGATGTGATCAACGTGGCTAGTTCATCGGTGCCCACCTCGTGAGTCAACAGTATTAGGAGTGAGTCCATGCCGACAGTCGGATCCTGCTGTTCTCACTTTGTGCGTGGGAAGTGGCCAAGTGACAGGCGCGCCTTCGAACCCAAAACACATCAGCAGCAGCAGCATTCATAACGTGACGAAAACTCACATCAACATATCTGCACTTCTAGCCGGTTGTAGATAATGGTGTCTTCTTCATGGATCCACCAGACGCATTCTTCGAGATTCCTCGCAATTCCCGCAAGCAAAATCAAATTGGCATCTCTATAAATGTATCGTCCAATGGACGCCCGCGTACGTGCATGAATAACCTTTTTAATTGTGCTCCCTGTGTGCACAACATTAAGTTGTAGCATATGCTGCTCATACCCAACTGCATTTTGTGGGGACAACATGTGGGTTAGTTAGGGTTGGACATGGTTGGATACAACAGATCCGACGGAACGCAATGCGGTAGTTCGGCTGTATAGGTATTAGCTGACAGTCCACACAGCTGCCACAGCTGGGCCGTTCTCCCAGCACGGTGGCGCAGTGATCTGGCTGTCGATTCCATCTCCGCCAGCGCCATCACGCCACTGACCACAGACCGGTCAGAAGCGTCCTGACCTCTGACTCCTGATTGGCCGCGTGGGTGTAGAGCGTCTACGTGTCATCTAACTCCGAGGCGTGACCCCGTCGGCCGCGCTGATGTAATTGGCGCCGCGTGTTTGGTGTCGGCGAGGGACCGACCGACTTCGTGGCGGCTCGGGATCGTGGTAGCTCCCGAGCCGTCGCGAAGTGGCTCGGGATCGTAGCTCCCGAGCCGCCGCGAAGGTAGCTCAGTCGGTAGGCCGTCCGAGTCCACCCGCCACCAGTCGGTGTGACAGGTTGGCGACGCTGCATGACCTAACATTTGAATGCGGCGTAGAAGAACAGACCGCAGGTTTCGTGTCGGTCAGTCTTCCTTATACGGGGTCACGCTTCCAGGCGGTACGTCTGGACGGTCCGGCCATTCCTTCCTCTAGATGCGTGGATGAGGCGGCCACCGTTGGTATTTGGAACGCTGCCTCTGAAGTCGCCGGTCGTCAGTCTGTGACCGGTCAGGCGGTCACTGCGGGAGCGCTGTTGTTAACACCGCCGGTCGTCAGTCTGTGACCGGTCGGGCGGTCACTGCGGGAGCGCTGTTGTTAACACCGCCGGTCGTCAGTCTGTGACCGGTCAGGTGGTCACTGCGGGAGCGCTGTTGCTAACACCGCCGGTCGTCAGTCTGTGACCGGTCGGGCGGTCACTGCGGGAGCGCTGTTGTTAACACCGCCGGTCGTCAGTCTGTGACCGGTCGGGCGGTCACTGCGGGGGCTGTTGTTAACACCGCCGGTCGTCAGTCTGTGACCGGTCAGGCGGTCACTGCGGGAGCGCTGTTGTTAACACCGCCGGTCGTCAGTCTGTGACCGGTCGGGCGGTCACTGCGGGAGCGCTGTTGTTAACACCGCCGGTCGTCAGTCTGTGACCGGTCAGGCGGTCACTGCGGGAGCGCTGTTGTTAACACCGCCGGTCGTCTGAGTATCCTGACGATGCGAGCCATGCGGCGCTGTCCAGAGACGACCTGTGGTGGACGCTGTGTTGGGGTGCGACTGTGGCCCGTTGTCTGTCCAGAGACGACCTGTGGTGGACGCTGTGTTGGGGTGCGACTGTGGCCCGTTGTCTGGGCTGCTGAGCTTCAAAAGGCTGATTCTCGGCGCTGATTGGATGAAGTGGACTTGTTTTCCTTTCGGTTTAGTCTTGGTGCGCGTGTTGACGCCCCCGCTACAAGTTGTATCCGCTCGTTGCTGGGACTGGTCAGAGTCTGCCTCGCCGTTGCAGATTATTTGCGGTAACTCAGAAACGGCTAAAAATGTTTGCGTTAAATTTTTAGGAGCTGTTATTACATCGATTATGCACAGTTCCAGATGAAATGAAAAATTGCAGCGTATTCTAAGGCGATTAGGTACGATGTCATCTTAAGATCACATTCCGCGATTGTCACTCGAACTTAATGACATCTTGTCTTAAAAGAAAACAGTATAATGTGTTGCTATTTTGGATATTAAATGATGGTTAGTATGATGTTTTGCCAAATGTCAAGCGTCGAGTTATTTGACTGGTGACGAACAGCCTAAGATACTAAAGATTCTAACTTCATTTATTTCACACGATGCATTTACAACCTGATATGTCTTGAACCCATATTTTCCTCTCTTGCTCCAAGTTGACAGTCAAACGTAAGTGTTTTCTCAGTAGCAGTCTGGAAAAATCGTCTGAACAAGACTTCACGTCATCATTTCACAAATCACTCTGGGTTACCACTGGTGAGATTTCTTTCGGCCCTGTACAGTATTCTGAAAGGCAGTGACCTATTCGGTGTTGGGTTGGTTGGATGTGTCTACGAGGCACTCAGCAGCTGAGGCCATATGGCCCCGCCTGGACAGGAAGGACAGGCACCGCGGGGAATCGAACCCCGTACCTCTGACAGGCCAGACACCGATGTTGCGTTGTCTTTACCAGCTTAGTTGCTGCCAATATGGTTCGTATGATCCTTTGCATTTGAACTGACCTGTGACCATATTAATACCCTAAAATGAAGATGTTTTATCTGGTTTCGGATCACTTGATGGAGCGCTACCGATTGCCGTCTGAATCATTTGGATCATTGAGGAAATTCACGATGTGTCCAGAGGGAGACGGGTGGCGAAATCTGCTCCTCCCAGGCAAACAAACAGGAGAAGAGGATTACTGGATCGTACCTCTGGATTACTAAACAGAAGAGGATTACTGGATTGCTGGATCGCGTGCACTTTGTTCGGGTGCCGCCACGTGGCCTCCTCTCGATAAGCGGCGTGGGATATTTGCCGTGCGGACAGTGAGGTAATGGGCCCACACTGCCTCCTACGCAGCTGCGGCGTGCTGGTAACACCAGCTCTGCGGGAAGGAGGTGACTCATGCAGAACTGTGTGCGATCAGTGCGGTGTTGTGCAACTCGTCTCATCTACATCCGATAGTGCTACTAGGCAGTCGTTCACGATACATCCTAGTGTATTAACCAGTCGGTATATGTTTGTCTGAAGGCATCGCTGTTTAGCCATGTGTTTTAAAATGACAGGACGAAGTGCCTCATCTACATCCGATACCACCTGCGGATAGCCACTTAGGTTACTCCTGCGAGTAGTGACTGGTGGGGGGGGGGGCGCAGTGTGTGTCAGTTGCGTCAGATTAGTGATGTCTACATGTCCCGGCTAGTTTTATACCGTGTAGATGTCCAAACAGTATGCTGTCTGTGGTGGTGGCTGTTGGTCGCTGCGCCTTGTCCCAGCTTTCCACGACGTCCTGGCACCCCAGTGACGTCACGTGTGTGTGTGTGTGTTGTGCACCAGTGACGTCACGTGTGTGTTGTGCACTAGTGACGTCACGTGTGTGCTGCAGTGACCGAGATGCTGGTGAACCTGCTCAACATCTGCTCCGACGACGAGCTCATGTCGGAAGGCGAGGAGAACTTCGAGGACGGTGAGTGCCGACTGGCGAGGCATCTGCCGGCGCTTTTGCCAACTTCTGTTGCCTGTCGTCGCCGGCTGGTGGTGGCCGTGTGTGGGGTGTGGTTCGTGCGCTGCTTCGTGGCGCGATCGCCTGCGGTGGCCTGCGGTGGCCTGCGGTGTGCTCGCTGGGCGCCACGCTCGCCGCCATCAGCACGACATGCTGGGATGGATATGGACACTTTATGTTTCTGTGTGTTTTGGGGCTTTTCGAGATGGGCGTGTGACGCTACTCCGATATAATCAGTCGTTCGGTGATGCTATCGTAGCGGCGTGCGAAGCATAAACTGATCGCCTCCAAGACGACAACGACAACATGGGATGTGTGTGCTTCTTGGCACGTGCCACGTGGTGCTGTATTGTGATCATGCTTCGTCGTTGTTGCTAGTTCAGTTTGTGATTGGCGTTTGTTGCGTGGCTGGAGTTTATCGAGCGGCAGGTTGCGGTCCTGGACCTGTGCCAGGGATGCTGAGCCTGGCCAGTAGTGTGGTGTTGTGTTGTGTTGTGTTCGGATTATAGGGCTGACTGTTTGGCTGTCGACACACGTGGCCACGTCCTGTCTCCGAGCAGTGGAGCCGTTCATCTGCTGGGTCACGTGTCGCTTGTGGATGAGATGCCCTATCCGGGTCATGGTTTGATGATGTTCTCCCATGTTGACTTGACCTCCCATGCGGCGGTGTTGGGCGGCTTAGATGTTGAGTGTGAGGCCGCTTTGGGTGTGAGGCCGCTTTGGCTCGATAGGTGCAACGTTATCCCTGCAGACACAGCGCGGGCCGTCGGCTCGATCCAGCGTGCCGACTTTTCAGTGGAGCCATCCAGTGTATATGTTTCATGGATCCCACGGGTGGAAAGGCGTATCCTCAAAATCCCCTGAGGCGATATCCTGGGTCTGTTGGAGGACCCGAGCCAAGCTTAAAGCGACTGGCGGCAGTCGAGTATTATATAGAATACTAATGAGGCGCTCCAGGAAGACTGCTTTTGGTAGCATGGAACGTGTCCATTGAATTGAATTGTTCTGACAAAATGGTATGTCGCGGAAGAAGTCAGTTATCGCTGTTGTCTTTTCGCGTGGTTTAGTGTCTCGGCATCGCCTACCTGAATCACATAATGAATCTCAATATCTAGTGTTGATGTAATGAGACAGGATGATTATATTTGCATTCTTGGTCTTATTCATCTCTCAGCTTTTTGTGGAGTGCTTCAGTGAAGTTTATGGTCGGTATTTGTCATGTTGTTTTGCGATTGTCTGCAGGTCTTCAGGTTCTGGGCAATCAATGCCTGACCTTCATGCCGTTTTGTAGTGTTTTGCGTATATGCATCTACGAACGTGGCACCACTCCAGGGCACAATTTCGATTCAGCTTAGTAAGCATAAAGCACGGATGAAATTTGTTATCTCATTGTGTCCGCCTGGTCATCTGCCGTCATATTTTGCATAGGAAGCCAAGATTATGTTGGCCAGGACAATTAAGGTATACTGAGACTACTACTAAGACTGAGGTCAACTGGAACTCGAAGAATATTTCATCGAAGTGAAATTGCTAGTACCGGAATGCGATTCTCCTGTGAAACTTGCCACGCATAATTTAGACTACCATAAATGTAACCCCACAAATCCGTTGTGTTTGATGTTGTGTCTGAGGGCGAGGCTAGGCCGAGCGCTAATGTGACCGTTGACATTAGACAAGGTGTACACGGAGCAACTGGTGGCTAGTCTGACCACCTCCGGGGACACGGCCGCACCGGAAGGTGGTGAGTGGTGAAGGTGTGGCCGTCCCGCCGTCTCTCCACTCTGCCTTTCTCACCAGCCTTTCCACCACACGTCTCCCTCACCGCCCCCCGTCAGTATTCCAGCCCTTCCCACCACACATGTCTGCCGTACCGTCCCCCGTCAGTAGTTCAGCCCTTCCCACCTTCATTCCCACCCATGTCTGCCACCGTCCCCCGTCAGTATTCCAGCCCTTCCCACCACACACGTCTCCCTCACCGTCCCCCGTCAGTATTCCAGCCCTTCCCACCACACATGTCTGCCGTACCGTCCTCCGTCAGTAGTTCAGCCCTTCCCACCACACATGTCTGCCGTGCCGTCCTCCGTCAGTAGTTCAGCCCTTCCCACCACACATGTCTGCCGTACCGTCCTCCGTCAGTAGTTCAGCCCTTCCCACCACACATGTCTGCCGTACCGTCCCCCGTCAGTAGTTCAGCCCTTCCCACCACACATGTCTGCCGTACCGTCCTCCGTCAGTAGTTCAGCCCTTCCCACCACACATGTCTGCCGTACCGTCCTCCGTCAGTAGTTCAGCCCTTCCCACCACACATGTCTGCCGTACCGTCCTCCGTCAGTAGTTCAGCCCTTCCCACCACACATGTCTGCCGTACCGTCCTCCGTCAGTAGTTCAGCCCTTCCCACCACACATGTCTGCCGTACCGTCCTCCGTCAGTAGTTCAGCCCTTCCCACCACACATGTCTGCCGTACCGTCCTCCGTCAGTAGTTCAGCCCTTCCCACCACACATGTCTGCCGTACCGTCCTCCGTCAGTAGTTCAGCCCTTCCCACCACACATGTCTGCCGTACCGTCCTCCGTCAGTAGTTCAGCCCTTCCCACCACACACGTCTGCCGTACCGTCCTCCGTCAGTAGTTCAGCCCTTCCCACCACACATGTCTGCCGTACCGTCCTCCGTCAGTATTCCAGCCCTTCCCACCACACATGTCTGCCGTACCGTCCTCCGTCAGTAGTTCAGCCCTTCCCACCACACATGTCTGCCGTACCGTCCTCCGTCAGTAGTTCAGCCCTTCCCACCACACATGTCTGCCGTACCGTCCTCCGTCAGTATTCCAGCCCTTCCCACCACACATGTCTGCCGTACCGTCCTCCGTCAGTAGTTCGCCCCTTCCCACCACACATGTCTGCCGTTTACCCGTCCTCCGTCAGTAGTTCAGCCCTTCCCACCACACATGTCTGCCGTACCGTCCTCCGTCAGTAGTTCCAGCCCTTCCCACCACACATGTCTGCCGTACCGTCCTCCGTCAGTAGGTCAGACCCTTCCCACCACACATGTCTGCCGTACCGTCCTCCGTCAGTAGTTCAGCCCTTCCCACCACACATGTCTGCCGTACCGTCCTCCGTCAGTAGTTTCAGCCCTTCCCACCACACATGTCTGCCGTACCGTCCTCCGTCAGTAGTTCAGCCCTTCCCACCACACATGTCTGCCGTACCGTCCTCCGTCAGTAGTTCGCCCCTTCCCACCACACATGTCTGCCGTACCGTCCTCCGTCAGTAGTTCGACCCTTCCCACCACACATGTCTGCCGTACCGTCCTCCGTCAGTAGTTCCAGCCCTTCCCACCACACATGTCTGCCTTACCGCCCTCCCGTCAGTATTCCAGCCCTTCCCACCACACATGTCTGCCGTACCGTCCTCCGTCAGTAGTTCAGCCCTTCCCACCACACATGTCTGCCGTACCGTCCTCCGTCAGTAGTTCAGCCCTTCCCACCACACATGTCTGCCGTACCGTCCTCCGTCAGTAGTTCAGCCCTTCCCACCACACATGTCTGCCGTACCGTCCTCCGTCAGTAGTTCAGCCCTTCCCACCACACATGTCTGCCGTACCGTCCTCCGTCAGTAGTTCAGCCCTCCCGTTCAATTCCAACCATCTGGACAACCTTCTCGTCCCCACCGCCACCCGTCAATCCCCAGCTCTCCTGGTCTCACCGGGGTGTTCTCGGCTCCAGTCCCCTCCCCCCACCCCCGAGACCCCTGTGACGGCCGTCTGTAACCGAGGTTGACGTATCCGTCCGCTCGCAAGTCCGGCACGTCAGTCACGTGATCCCGGTCGGCTGCCGCCGGTGGCCCGTCGGCCTGGCCACGTGACCCGTCGTGTCACTAACCGCCACTAAACACGTGGGCGTCACCACCGGCCTGGGCCACGCTCGTCTCGGGCGACGCCCGCTGCCCCTGGTGCCGTCGGTAGCGGCGGTGACTAGCCCGGTCGGGCGTTCTTGTTGAACTAACCTGGTGTGCGTCAGACAGCGCCACGACTCTTCATTGGCTGCGGAGGCTCCTCGTTGGACAACAAAACTTTTTACAATAAGACGGCATTTAATTTTACGGGAATGTTGTTTTTGTCTTCAAATATATGGTTCAGACGCCATGAACCTGTGCAAAATGGACGGAGTTTTTCGTCCTTGACGTCTCGTCCAAATTGATGTCGTTGCGGAAATATTTGGCAGCATTGCGTAGCGCAACGGGATGTCAGCCAGTCGCTGTGACGCTGTGTGTTGGCCGCTGGTGATGTCCTATGTTACCTGGTGAGGGGGGTACGGTGGTGACGCAGTCGCGGCAGGACTACTAACTGGTTTTGAGATGACGCCGCCGAGACAGCGTCCTTTGCGCATTACCGGTGTTGGTTTGAGGAGTGGTCTAACGGTGACAACTGCTGCGGGCTGTCGAGTGGCTGTTGTCTAACCTGCGCCAGACGGTAGTCAGGTTTTTACTCGTGTGTTGTCTCTGTCCTGATTGGCATGGAATTGTAACCGTGTGCTCCATGTGTGTTAATGTGCAAATAGAGCCAGTCTTGCAGAGTAGGATGATGTAAGGATGGCGTTGCGCTGGATGCTCGAGTTATTTGTCACGTATGAGCTCGCTCGGTATGAGACCTCCTTTCATTGGTCTTTGTGACGCTTCATTTTGGGTGGTGTTTTCATCGTGGGTGCGCTTACGAGTTGGGTGGAAGACCCACGCCGTGGTCCGCCGTTCGCAGAGTTCGCCCGGTTTTGATCGATGTTGGGCGGTGTATGATCACACAATAGTGCAGTATGTCTTGCTGCGATTTTCACCCGGTTGCATGTGTATATGGTTGGGTGGTCTTCAGTGTTGGGAAGCCACGTTTGAGACATCACCTGCTGCTGTAGAACGGTGGTGGAAGTCTCCGTAGTCGGCTTAGCTGTCGGCGTTATTCTGCGGTATCAAGCTGATTTATTCCAAATTCAATAAAATTTCAAGTCAATAAATATATAAACCACGTCATTTAGTGTTAATCTTCCGGCGTCTTGTAGTTGTCAAAGCAAGGTCTTCATAATGGAATTTCCAAATAGATTATGTAATTTCTACTTGGTTTGTTAGAACCCAAATTTCCGTCAGCATGATATCTTGCCAAATTGCCATGGCAACGGAGGCGTTGGCGGATGTTACGTCACGAAGCGTGTTGGCTAGGAGTGTGCTCGTAGCGCGTACACTGTAGTTGTGGTACGACCGACATCATCATCCACATCATTGTGCACATCATCTGCAGCATCGTCGAGGTTGTAGTGTGAATTCCGATGCTGAAGTTTTTTTCTGAAGACGACGGGGCGTACAGGAAGCAGTGGCCTGCAGTAGGCAGACTCCCACGTCGAACGCCATTTGCTTGTTTTTGCCTGCGTGTTGTCATTCTGTGGTGTGAACTCTTGATAAATCTTCTCCTGTATGCTCGATCACGTTTGATTTACAATTTCTCACTGTAGTCACGCTCACTGGCGGACCCAGTGGATATCTCCCCCTCCCCCACCCCGACGAGTCGATCAAGGCGAACCCAAAGTGGTGATTTTACACGGCACCATGTGATTTTTAAACGTTTGCGCGTGTGCGCTTCTTGACCAATTCATTCGCTATTTTAGGATATCGGAGGAAAAACAAACATGTTAAATTGCCGACCCCTTGCGCTCTTTGGCGCCGCCCCTCCCACCACCACTTGGTTCCAGCAGAATCGCCGGATCCGCCAATGATAGTGTTGAATTTTTGTCCATGTACTCTGGCTTTGGCATTGTTCAACCGGGTGCTGTTGACCGTGGCTTTTTCGGCGCTCGAGTTCGATAGACGTACTTGTTTGTGGTTTTGCCGCCGCCTGCCAGGCTCTGGCTTTGGTCGCGCTGTTACTCCGGCTTCGCCGTGTGCTGACCCGGCCTTCTCTGTTTCATAAACTGCTCTTCTCCGCCAATGTCGCGCGCTATCCGCAGATCCAGGCAAGTTGGCCCCCCGGCGCGCCGGCCGCACTAGTCCGCCAGCATGAGCGGTGGTAGAGTCGGCCGCGGCCATGTCAGTTAGTGCACGAGTGGTGGCCACGGCGCACCTGACGACGCCCAGACGTGTGGCGCTCGCACGCTGCGCCGACTGGGCTCACCTGGTCGGTAGATTAACACGCGCCGCCCACACGCCTCGTCCGCAACGCTTGCCCACCCCGCTCCCCGGTGACGTCACACCACTGACGTGACGTCACGCCAGGAGGATCACTGTAGCGTCACACGGTGACCGTGACGTCACTGGGCCGTCCGGTGTGCCGGCACCGGCGGCGGCCGACTTCGCCGCGTCCGCCGTGGTGGCGGCGCCACCGTCGCCGGCCGGTGTGCCGTCACTGGCATGGTGTGTGACGTGGTGTCGCTGTGGTCCGGCGGCGGCTGTTCGGAGGTGACCTCCCCTCCCCCGTGTGACCGGTGTTGGTACTAACACGTCTGGTGAAGGGCAAGGGGTCGCACCAACACCTCGGTGGATGGGAGCGTTAGCTTTTGGTAATTTTACTGACACTGTGTGGCAAGCCTGTATATGGGCATCGACCACATCTGGTCGATGCGCCCTAAAACTCAAATAACCCAACCAACCTGTATATGGGCCCAGGTGATGCCAGCCTGTGTATGGGCCCATACCCAGGGTAATGTGGTCTGTGCGTGGCATAGTGCACAAGGCTGAAGATCTCTCCAAACCAGGAGGTCCAGGTCAGACAGTCTTCAGGTTGAATATAAAAATCACTAGCATCAACAGGGTGCCAACCAGGGCAGCTTGGATCCCTCCCTACCCACCCAGGGTCTCCAGCCAGGATGGCATGGCAGCATTGAGAACCCAAGGAGCAGTAAGGCTCACTCCTGCCACCCGTGCCCAAGGACGTAATTGAGAGCAAGAAAGCGCTATGTCGTTTTTCAGCAATTTCTTTCAATTATTGACAGTGGTAGAAGGCGGAGGACATCATGTCCTTATGATACTAGGTATGCCTACTTGTGTCAAGTGTAGTGTTCTTCTTAGATAGCGTATTGGTCCATCAGAATCAAGTCTGTGTGGCCTGCCATCATGGCCTTCATGCGGCCCAACAGGATCAGCTCTGCTCGGCCCTGCCGGGGCGGCCGGCTGGCCCTGTTATCCAGCGGACCTGATGGTGTCGACTGGTGTAACTGTCCGCTGTGTTGGACGCTGCGTGATAATCACGACGAATAGCGTTACCCCTAAGGCTGGAGACAGTCTTCGTGTTCTAGCTCTGACGACGTGAGATATCTCCGGGAGATAAATTGGGATTTGGGTTTGGGATATTGTGAGACCCGACCAGCGCTTTGTTTGTAAAGCAGGGCTCGCCTTATTTGTGTGTCTGTCGGTCTATCTGTTACCCGTTTAGCTGGCCAGACGTGTTTGTGTCATGTAAGTTTTTTGAACCCACCTTGTTGCTATCAATCGACGTTTTCATTCATCCTCGGCCGTTTTATCAACCTTACCCTTGACTGGTCAAAATTAGTACCAGTCACCCATGCGGATCAGATTAAGCACAGGTCCAGGATATCCTCAAGCAGGGGGTGGGTTACAAGATGAACGTCGAGATCATACCGTGGAGTCATCCGTCCAATGGCTACATCCTGGTCATCGGATAGATATCAGCATCAAGGGTTTCTCAGGTCAGAAATATCACACCAGTTGTGCCTGAGCCTATGCCAAATTGCCTGGATACACCGGGAAATTCGAGAGGTCGAAGCAGCACTCATCAAGTGCACCCGGACGTTGGACAATTGAACATTCGTTTTCAAGTATTTCAAAACCGGTCATTATGACTAGATAGTAATAGATAGGTACTATGCACTATGCCGTGTGCACCATTTCACTCCCGCCTGCACTATATGTACGCGTAGCGTGTCTATGCGTCCTTCACTATGTCCATGCGTATATGTAGCACGTGAAGTGTACCAGTGCGTACTACGTTATCAGTGTGTCAAGTGAGGGTCAGGCATGCCCAGTTTGCCTCTGATGTGTACGTCCAGGGGTGGTGGTTAGACAGGGTTGACCGGTGATGTATGTGATGTGTACGTTCAGGGGTGGTGGTTGGACAGGGTTGACCGGTGATGTATGTGATGTGTATGTTCAGGGGTGGTGGTTAGACAGGGTTGGCCGGTGATACATGTGATGTGTACGTTCAGGGGTGGTGGTTAGACAGGGTTTGCCGGTGATACATGTGATGTGTACGTTCAGGGGTGGTGGTTAGACAGGGTTGGCCGGTGATACATGTGATGTGTACGTTCAGGGGTGGTGGTCAGACAGGGTTGGCCGGTGGCTTCCGTGATAGCCTGGCTGAGTTCGGGCGAGGTCGGATCCGGTCGGGCCACGTCAGCTCAGGTCTCCGGCCAGGTCCACAAGGCAGGCCTGTGTGTGCTGTCGCAGTTGTCCGGACTAGCCAGGGTAGGCGGACGAACCGGCGAAGTCGCCCGAGCTTCCCACAAAATTCGCCATCACCGACCGACGTACAGCTCGCGAGCTTCCGCTCGGAAAATGCGCGAATACTCTCCATAGCATTGCCCAGAGGCGGATCCATGAAGTGTGATTGGCCTGAGGGCACTTGACTGAAGAGGTGTCATCTTGTGCCCCGGATCCGCTGGCTATGGATTGCATCATCTAGATGGCGCGCATGCTTGTGGTGTGGGTCCACGCCCCTCCCCCGATGTGCCACCGACCTGGCTGGCTGGTCGGACTCCACGGGACGTATGACTGTGAGGCTATGGTTGGGGGGGGGAGTAGTGCCGGGTTTCGGCAACTCTTTTCCGGGAACCTCCATTCGTTTGATGTCGACTTTAGGAAATGGTGCCGGGGAAGCTATGCTCGGCAACTGTTGCTGCGATGGAGCGCATGCCGGTGGACGGGTGGACGGGCGCTGCGCCTGTCCCAAACTGGGCCAGACGTACGCACTGATGGACTAGACAGTGAGCTAACCAATCTGAGTGACGTGCGAAGTTGTCGCGCCTGCCTCGGACTTGGTCGATGGTCGACGTGTACATAGCGTTGCGGAGGATGTGGCATGTATGTGCTGCGGTGCCGGAAAATGTCTGCTGCTGATCTCTGGCGATCTTGTGACTTCACAAAGGGGTTTGGTTGTCGTTGAGTTCGTTGTGACCTGAGCCCTGAGTCAGTCAGTAGCTGATCGCCGCAGGCATTGGTCTATTTTGTGAACGAGCATCCTGTCGGGTGGGCCGATGTGAAATCGGCATGGTAATGGTTTCTGTCCGAAAACATATGTTGGGCCGGAATTCGTTCAACAGTCGTTGATTCTTCAGAAAGTGGCATCAAACATCAGTCAGCAATCATCAAGTGGTGCGTGCTCTCATGTAATTGTGTGGTTGACGGTATCACGTGACCTTTCAGAGAGGGCCGCCGCGCTGAGAAAGGAGGTGATCAGGAACAAGATACGAGCTATCGGTAAAATGGCACGCGTCTTCTCCGTGCTGAGGTCAGTGGTTATGCTAAAGTGTGAGATGTCAGGTCAGCGTGTGACCCTCGTCGCATTCGAAACGGCATTTGGTGTGTTCTGGAGAGGTCCGACTAATGTGTGCTATGTGCAAAGTCTGGTCACTTGCAAAGTGTGGGGCTATGCCTGGGAAGATTCGGTCTGATAACTAGAGCGTGCTGTACCTGAAGGGCCCTTGTCACCTCCACTGATCTTCTGCACAGGGAGGAGAACGAGAGCGTGCTCCACCTGAAGGGCCCTTGTCACCTCCACTGATCTTCTGCACAGGGAGGAGAACGAGAGCGTGCTCCACCTGAAGGGCCCTTGTCACCTCCACTGATCTTCTGCACAGGGAGGAGAACGAGAGCGTGCTGCACCTGAAGGGCCTTTGTCACCTCCACTGATCTTCTGAACAGGGAGGAGAACGAGAGCGTGCTCCACCTGAAGGGCCCCTTGTCACCTCCACTGATCTTCTGCACAGGGAGGAGAACGAGAGCGTGCTGCACCTGAAGGGCCCCTTGTCACCTCCACTGATCTTCTGCACAGGGAGAACGAGAGCGTGCTCCACCTGAAGGGCCCCTTGTCACCTCCACTGATCTTCTGCACAGGGAGGAGAACGAGAGCGTGCTCCACCTGAAGGGCCCCTTGTCACCTCCACTGATCTTCTGCACAGGGAGGAGAACGAGAGCGTGCTGCACCTGAAGGGCCCCTTGTGACCTCCACTGATCTTCTGCACAGGGAGGAGAACGAGAGCGTGCTGCACCTGAAGGGCCCCTTGTCACCTCCACTGATCTTCTGCACAGGGAGGAGAACGAGAGCGTGCTGCACCTGAAGGGCCCCTTGTCACCTCCACTGATCTTCTGCACAGGGAGGAGAACGAGAGCGTGCTCCACCTGAAGGGCCCCTTGTCACCTCCACTGATCTTCTGCACAGGGAGGAGAACGAGAGCGTGCTCCACCTGAAGGGCCCCTTGTCACCTCCACTGATCTTCTGCACAGGGAAGAGAACGAGGGCGTGCTCCACCTGAAGGGCCCCTTGTCACCTCCACTGATATTCTGCACAGGGAGGAGAACGAGAGCGTGCTCCACCTGAAGGGCCTGACGCCGACCGGTGCGCTGCCGCTGGGCGCCCTGTCCGGCGGCAAGGTGACACTGCGCAGCGCTCTGCAAGGCTTCTCTCCCAACCACAAGATCGCCTCGTTCGAAGAGGCCAAGGGTCTGGACGCCATGAACGAGATGATGCCGCCGAGGCGGGACTCGGCGCCGCCGTCGGGACGCGACCAGACAGCAACCAACAACCACTCGTGAATGATCACACGCCGCGCTGTGACAGGTCAGCTGAGGTCGGGGCAGGTCACCTCACGTGTCGGCCAGCTGACGTCTAGTTCGGTGAAGTCGGGTTCAGTTTTCTTTGGCAGGTCGATACGTGTGCATGAGTCTGAGTGAAGTTGGGTTATCTTGTCTATATATGGTTATTTCTCGCCAGGATGGATCAAATAAGGTCGATCATGGTCAGCTACCAATGAGCTACGGAATGATGTTCCAAATATTGCTCCTTGATCCGTTTTCACTATAGTCCTCTTCAGTCTGAGTCAATTTGTTGAAATGGCGCGCACTAGCACAGCTACACAAACAGTCATCAACCTTTGTAAGGTCGCTCTTTCCTCCCGGAAATGTACATCAGCTCACTACCTCTCGCCACAGCGAATAATCTCCCGTATACTTCGTTCTTGCTTCGTTGCATAACTTCACTCCCACAACTCCCTATGAAAACCCCTTCCGTTTCCAGTGGGTATTCCTGATTAAAAGGAAACCCTGTGGTCTAGGTACGGTGATTGTATTGAAGTGTCGGGCTAAGTTCCTGGTTGCTCTGCTTCCCCTGACGCTAACTCATTGATATTGCAGCACGCCACGCGGCACGTGGCGCCACCCTGGCGGGGACTGCACGCACCTGCGATTGGGAGAGCCGTCGACAGATGTCGCCGCGGTCGATGGCCGATTCGCCAGTGCCGTCGTCCCGCCCGGACCGTCCGTGTGAACTTACCGGCTCGCCCCGACCCTGACCCCCCCGATCTAGACGTGTGCCGCACCTGCTGCCCCCCCCCCGCCTGCCTTGTCAGTGTTTCGGTCCTTTCATCCACACTGAAGCGCGCCGTTCGGTCGTGGAAATCGCGTGCGCACGCGCAATATGCGGAGCGTTGGACGCGGGCGTCTTCAGTGTGGTGAGGTTCGTGCGGCTGCCTCTTGGCGCGGCCGGTTTCGACTTATCGGTGTAGTTATCGCTCGTGGCGCCGCACCTATGCCAGTGCCATCTATCGTGTGATCGTGAAGTTTGTAATTGCCGGCCGCGCCGCTGCCGACGCGCTCGCTGCGTTTCTATCGTTAATTTCATTGGGTGATACGTACGTATATTATAGTGAGCTGCATGTGCATACCTGTATATTATTACCTTCTGGGACCGGCCGTGTCGTCGCTGCTGACCATCTACCGGGCGGTGTGTATAGTTTAAATGCGCCTCTCCGCCGCTTGGCGCGCTACAGTCGGCATACGAACTCTGCGCCTGACGCGGTGGGCAGCCTGCACTGCCGGACAGTCGCGACAACGGCGGCCACTGTCGGCGCAGCCTGCACTGCCGTACAGTCGCGAGAATGTCGGCGTCTCCGCGGCGACGCGCATTCAGATACACAACCACGACAGGTCCCGGCGCGAGCGCGCGCGCGCCTGTACAGTTTGCGTTGTTAACTCTGCGAAACTCCTGGTCGATGCGCAGTGTTTTCTTCCGCCTGCCCCCACCCCCTGCCGGCCGGGCGGCGGCGCAGCACGGTCGTGGCGGCGCCCTGGCCCAGCGTCACCCCCCTCCCCCTTCCCCGCCTGCTTTGCGCGTGCGGTTGCGTTGAATCGGTGCGAATTGTGTCGGTTTTGTCGCCGTGTCTTCTGCGGGGTGCGTTTGGAGTGTCGCTCTTTTCCACCGTTGGTGTCGTGCGAAATCCGTGAGGCGGACGCTTGGATCATATCGCATCTGGCTCGGCCGCGCGCGCCCAAGATTGCCCGATGTTCGCTCTCACGCTCGCAAATTTCATCGCTTCACGTGGCCTATAATTTGACAGAAATCCAGTTGTTTTCTCGTGGATGCCGAGGCGTTCATGGTCGCCTCGGATTTGGCAACAGTTTGGCGATTTGTGGGGTTAGTTAGGCTGGAAACACGCCGAGTGGTGGTGGGAGGCGGGCGCCGGTTGATATGGCAGCACTGAGGCGGGGTCCACGTGGACGGCGGCAAGCCGGGAGCCAAACCCTGGCTAGATTTCGCTTTTTTGTTCAATTCCATATTGTAAATGTTGTTGTTTCTCAATATTACAGGTTTAATAAAGGCCGGTTGGTTGTTGTTTTTTTCTGCGATGCTGTGTGATGTGAATATACCGAAGGATTGTTTTTCATGGTTAAGCCCCTTCAGTTGTTCTTAATTGTAGCACGTTCCCAATTTTGGTTTGCCTGTTTGAGCCTTGCCCTAGTGTGTTCTTCGTTGCTAAGGGGTGGATATTGGCCCCCTTGGTGCGCTTCTGGTTATGAATCTGCGGACATTTGTCTGGATATGATGAAAACTGGAATGGGAGATTAAATCACGGTGTGGTTTTGACGACTTGAAACCACAGCCAAACTCACGCCCCAGGGCTTCTTACAATACGGTACCGGAGGGGTGGCGGATTCGCCTTCCCTTTAGCTTTCGGAAACCCTAACATCTATGTTAGAAACACGAAATTTGAAGGGCAGTGTGTATTGCGACTGTAGCATAAAACTCGCTGCAGGCTTACTGCAGCGTACAATGTCATGGACTTGGATCAATACCTTCAGGGTCGAGTGAGGTAGATCCTGACCGACCCACCACGCTGGCGAACCCTTTGTGACGTGGGAGTCCCGCCGCCCGGTTGGCTGACTTCACACCCCCAGAGTGCCATGACGGTGTGGTAGCCTATGGTGCAGCATCCCGAGTTCCTATACAGCAACAAGTTTCCAAAATTGTATTTGCGCCGGATGCGCTGATCAGTTTTTGCTGAAACCACCAAGGTTTGATCCCAAGGTCCCCGCCAGTTTTGTGAAACATCGTTAGAAAGCAGAATTGAGCGGATTTCCCCCTTTGCTGGTGCACGTTGGAATATCAGCTAGATATAATCGACTAATGATCTGGAGACGACAGTTAGGTAAAGTTAAACAGTCTTAAAGCATGCCCTTCCTGGAAGGTTTCGATTGTTCCACACCATCTAGCTCACGCCAGGTACTTAACTATGCTGGTCTTGTGAATGACGCCAGGCTTGGAGACAATAGATGGATCTATTCTGAAGGCTAGGTGACTTGGTTATTTCGAGTTGCAATGCTAGCAACAACACGACTTTTATATTTCATTACGCCAAAATAGCCTTGGGTGATTTGGAACACCATATAGATACCACCGTTGGTGACCAGTGTTGTCCAGAATGGGTGCAACTTGCTTCTGCAGTCAGACCGAGCACAGTGGTGCTCCACCAGTCCAGAGGGTCAGCGGTATAGATGGTCAGACCGAGCACAGTGGTGCTCCACCAGTCCAGAGGGTCAGCGGTACAGATGGTCAGACCGAGCACGGTGACGCTTCGCCAGTCCAGAGGGTCAGCGGTACAGATGGCCAGGCCAAGCACGGTGATGCTCCACCAGTCCAGAGAGTCGGCGGTACAGATGGCCAGGCCAAGCACGGTGACGCTCCGCCAGTCCAGAGAGTCAGCGGTACAGATGGCCAGGCCAAGCACGGTGACGCTTCGCCAGTCCAGAGGGTCAGCGGTACAGATGGTCAGACCGAGCACAGTGGTGCTCCGCCAGTCCAGAGAGTCAGCGGTACAGATGGCCAGACCGAGCACGGTGACGCTTCGCCAGTCCAGAGAGTCAGCGGTACAGATGGCCAGGCCAAGCACCAGGGTGGGAATTAAGGCACTTCTTAACACTCGCACGTCCGGCGGTCCGCGCCAACTTCGCATGTCCGGGGGGGGAGGCAGATGTCTGCCCCCCCTAAGATCTCTGGAACTATGTTAGCTAGCGACAAACGGAAAACGGCGTTGGATAACTGGTGATGGGCTCTATCGAAAGTGTTTCGGTGGATTTTCGCTCAGGTCAACATTCAGGTCATTGGGCCATCATAGGTTAAATTCGACCATATCAGGTTGGACTCAGATATTGACGCAAATCTCAGGACCTGTAACAGATAGAAACAAATGGTGAACGCTATATTCGACAGTCCTTGAAATGTGCTACCGACAATGGGCGGTGTAATTTAAGGTCAGGTCAACCGAAACTCAGGTCAAGGTCATGAAGTCATGACCTCAGGTCAAGGTCTATGGATGTCATGTAAGGTACCAATGGACACGTCTTGACGATACAAGCACAATGACGGTAATTTCAGCCTTCTAGCTCAATGCAGTGCGATGTAAGGCCCATAAATGTGTAGTAGGGTGTGTCGCCTGAACTGGTTTTCTTATGTATAGTGAAATTATCGTGCAGATCACCTAAAAAAACCCTGTGGTCGAAACCAAATCGAAATCAAACAATAAACAAAATATGCGACAGCCCGATAAAGAAACAAATTTTCCGGGCGCCCGGCGTTGAAGTCTCCAGTGATGGCGCTCCGTTGTGATTGGCATCTAACACCACGCGTCGGCCGCCGTCGGAGCGCCGCCGCGGCGCTGTGACGAAAAAGGCGGCAGTCGGTGCTGTGGATGACTTATGAATGGATTCTGGTAATTCAAAAACAGATCAGGGGAGCCGGGATATATCTGATTGTAAAGATTAAACTTCACTGAAGGACTGATCGCTCCACTTTCCTTTGTCTGTGCTCCACCTTTCACAGTGCTATGAATCATCATTCGAATAAATTGCGTATGCACTAACGACACAAAATAGCTTCGCATGCCATACATCCCTGTTTTATTAGTCAATCCAAGTCTCCTGTTCCTTTTCGTTACTCAAGTTTCAAGGAAACTGGGATTATCAGCAGTAGGGACAACCTATTAACGAGGGCGACACGAGCCGGCGGCGATCGTCGCATGGCGCGGGGGAGGGGCTGGGATGGGGCGGGAGACGGCCGGCGCACGGTGAGGGTAGAGAACACAAAGAGCGAGACAGGGCAGGGGAGGGGAGAGGAGGGCCGCCGAGACAAGGTAGTCGGCGGCGGAGACCCGGCGGGACGGCCCGAAAAAGAGTGGTTTGGTGTCTGCAAGTTGTGCCCACTGCCTGTGAAGTGTGATATTACCTGCGTCAGTGTGATCGGGGTAAGAGTTCGAACATGAAGACCCGCGCTTCCACCAAAGGGCTTTTGGTTCCTTCTGAACTGAAAACAAACCGACTGCCCACGAGAATTGACGTTCTGAATTACTTGAGTAAAGTGAATAGAGACTCATGCGTTCCGAACAAAAGGTTGAAACAGAGGCTAGCACCCCATATAAAGTTTGTCGCGGAAAGTGTGATGAAAATGTGGTGCTGCGAAGGAATACAAATTGTTGGGAGGGCCCGAGTCGAACATATGGTTCGAGAATGCCCCGCGATCGCTACTTGCGATACATGAAAACCGCTGGAAAGAAGTGGGCATCACCAGGTGTACGTCCGTCCGGTGATGAGTGGTTTGGAAAATTGTTTGATATAACCCGCTGCAAATGTGCTCATATCGATAGCTGCAAATGTGCGATGGCCGACAAAGTGCCACGAATGGAGTTTCCCTTTGTCCAAGACCAGAGGACCTCGCCAAATGCAAATCGGCACCGCAGGTATCCGTGAAACCACTCGTCGACGCGCCATGGACGAAAGGAGGCGTCTGACCGCCGAGAGAGTCACATCACCACAACCGGGACCTTCTGGAATGGCCCAGCTAGATTCTAATTCAGACCAAGATTCCGTCACAGATTCACCATCGCTCACATCTGTAGTCAATGAGTCAGAGTATATGGTGAACAGTAACACAGACGAACTGCTAAATACGGCTCTAGCAGCAGATCGGTACGGAGTGTCTAATCGTGCGTGTGCTGTGATCATAAACGGTTTCCAAGTGGACATTGGTCGGATCACTTCTAACGATATGGACTGTATAGTGGATAGCAAAAAAAGTATGGCGAGCAAGGGATCGGATTAGAAGAGAGGTAGTAGCCCAGAGCCATGAGGATCATGCAGGTCGTGTATCTGGTCTCTACTTCGCACGCTTATGACAGCCAGTTCAAAGAAGACGGAAGAGAACATTGTGGTTGTATCCGAGCCAGACAGTGCATATTTAGGACATTTTACCCCACAGACTGGGAAAGCGGAGAACATTTTTCAGGACCTGAACGCCGTGGCATATGAGTTTGGTGCGGATGTTTCTGTGCTTGGCTGTGACGGCACGAGAGTTAATACTGGCCAAAAATGTGGTGTTATCCGTTTGTTTGAGCTCGGACAAAAACGCCCCGTCCACTGGTTTGTGTGCCAACTTCATGCAAATGAAATTAATCTTCGTGCAGTATTTAGCCAGTTAGATGGAGTCACAACAGGACCTAAGTCGTTTAGTGGGCTGATTGGCCGGGCTGCAGCAGGCGCAGTAGAAACCTTGTCAGTGGTCGATTTTGAGCCAATCGATGGCGGAAATGTTTCAGAAATGACGCAGGAGATTCTCAGTGACCTAAGTTCAGATCAGGCTATTATGTACAGTCTGGCGCGTAGTGTCCAGTATCTCAGATAGAACTGCGAAAATGAAGATCGGTCCACTAAACCACTCCAGGTGGCTGACTCTGGCGGCGCGAATTCTCCGGCTCTACATATCAACCGAACAGCCATCAGACAGTCTGAGAAAGCTAGCGGAGTTCATCGTGTGCCACTATACTCCCATGTGGAATGCATCAAGAAGAACTGGAAATGTTCTGACGGTCCTGGCAATGCGATGCACAGCGTGCAACTTTTCAAAAGTTTGCGACCTGAAATAGCGGCCATGGGCAGCCGGTAATACAGCGCAACAGTTACTGGTGTCACCCTGAGGCAGTACTGCTAGCAATGGCAGCGGGCCAAGATCAAGCCACACGGGAAAGGGCGGTCACTCAAATCCAGCAGTGTCGCAGAACTCAAGTCGATAGTGATACTGACGAAGTGCGGAAGTTCAAGCTTCCAAAAGTGAATATGGGGGCAAACAGCATCATGGAGCTGATTGATTGGTGTAATGAGGCGATAACCGAGCAGCCCTTGACGCAACAACTGTCCGATGATGACTTACTAGACATCATCGCGAGTCCTCTCGAAGTACCGCCATACCCCGTGCACAGTCAGACGGTGGAACGGATGGTGAAAGTGGTGAACGAGGCGTCTTTGAAGGTAATTGGTGAAGAGGCCCGCCACGGTTACATTGTGGCGAAGTTGAAACACAGGTCGGCAATGCCAGTGCTCAGTAGCAAAAAGGATTTAATGTCGGGTTTTCTGTCGAGCATGTAGACAAGTAGTACAGTTATAAAATGATAGTTCGTACAAAAAATGTGGCCCCTCGTACAAACGGTGACGTCGCTGTATGCCCGTCTCCTTCGGTTGTAGTGGAACGGAGCATGATGCCGATTTCGCCTGGTCTATTTGTCATAACAATAAGATATCAGGTGTCTCAGGATGATTTAATTGGTCTTCGATGTAAACAGACGAGGAATTTTGAAGATGTTCAAGCTTTCAAAAGTGAAAATATTAGCATTATACGCCGATAGATATACTGATTGAAAATGGAACGAACAAGCGACGTAAAGTGAACCTTTCTTTCATGCGTCAGATATCCACGCAACTTATTAAGCGACTGGTGCTTATTAAAAGCATTTTACCCCACTAAACACTTTCATCGAGTTTTGTTAATGAGCTTCATCACCAGAATCCATTCATCAGTCATCCACAGCACCGACTGCCGCCTTTTTCGTCACAGCGCCGCGGCGGCGCTCCGACCGTGGCCGGACGCGTGGTGTTAGATGCCAATCGCAACGGAGCGCCATCACTGGAGACTTCATCGCCGGGCGCCCGGCAAATTTGTTTCTTTATCGGTCTGTCGAATATTTTGTTTATTGTTTGATTTCGATTTGGTTTCGACAACAGGTTTTTTAGGTGATCTGCACGATAATTTCACTAAGCAAAGTGCAATTTCCAAAAAAGGTCCTTCGTGACACACCCTAATGTGTAGTGATCTCAGGTGACCTCAGAGGCCTTGGTGAGGTTACTGAGCAAAAATGTCAGCGGTAGCAATGAGCATAGCTTCCATCTACATGCCAGAACCGTTGTGAGATCATTCTGAGCGCAAATATGTAACTAGGAAACATTTGCATATTTTACCATAGCCCTATAATGGGGAAGCCATGGAAGTGACCTAAGGTCAATGCTACGAAGAAAAACCCGATATACATATTATGGTCTCTGATGAGATCATGACATGCTAAAAGTTTGAAATTAATCGCCCAATTATTGTGGAAGTTATGCCACCTAGAACTCCGAGTGTAGTTGGGTCACTTCGCCTGACCTGGTAACCTGACCTGAGACGATCCAGGATTTAAAATGTATGAGGATATGCAAAAAAGACCAATGAACAGCTATGCGAGGTTTGGCCTTGCTAACCCTATTAGTTTGACGGTAAATGAGGAAAAACCGGAGGGGGCAGATATCTTCTCCCGGACGTCAGCGGGTTAAGAGATTGTATCTCTTCAAACATTTTTGCGCTCCGGGTTCATACTGGATAGAATGGGCTCCACATGTACTTCGACACAAACATGTAGAAGGAACAAAAATGCCACTAAAAAACTGATACAAGATTGAAAAGAACGTCCACCAAACATGTTATTCTACTTCCGATTATCAGATAAACCAGCCGCCTTTCGTACCATCAAGCACACAGACAACATCCGGACACACACCACACCAAACCACAATCAACAGAAATGCCGACAACGCGCCAAACCGTGCGCCTGCGCACTGAACAGTGGCCTCCTGTCGCTACAAACTAGGCCGATGCGTCTTCAGAAACCTGCCCCTTGCCTCTTCCCGCATAGCCCTCACACTGTCCTGGACATCCGACCCTGACCCACACTTTAGCGACCACGCACCCATCACCATTACCTTTGACCAAATCCATACCACCGGCCCACCCAACCCCCAGCAAGGCCGGTGGAACCTCAAAAAAGCATCCTGGGTACCATTTTCAGATTCCTTAGCCGCACGAACAGCACACAATCCACAACACACACCAGAACAGTTTGCAGACTTCATCCTCACCACAGCACACGAACACATACCACAAACAAAACCAAGACACCAACACAAACCTCGCGCGGCTCCCTGGTGGAACGAAGAGTGCCACCGGGCGATCCGCGCGAGGAACCATGCACGCCACAGACATGAGAGACACCACACACCAGAAACATTAACAGCCTACAAACATCAGAGAGCACTATGCCGACGCACCATTAAACAAGCAAAAAAGACCTCCTGGAATAAATTTTGCACCCAATTTAATAGATTCACACCTCTCGGCGAAATGCAAACCAATCATACTTAGACACCACAACAACACTGTCACAGACATACAAACAATAACAAACATTTTCGCACACCACTACCATCTCAGATCATCAACACTTCCACGAATACCACCACCTGCAATCAAACACACACACCCACACCTATACAACAGCAGATTTACAATTACAGAACTACAACTAGCAATCACACAGACAGGAAACACAAGTGTAGGACCAGACAACATACAACATACAACAACATACCAATCTCAGCACTCCAAACATTGCTCGACACTTACAACACCGCATGGACCACACATACATACTCACAATCATGTTTACACGCTTCTCTCATACCTATACCGAAACCAAACACTGACTCAACTCTCTGCACTTCCAATCGGCCTTTCGCCCTCACCAGCTGCTTTCACAAACTATTCGAACGTCTTCTCAAAAAACGCCTTCTCTATATCATCCAAACACAAAACTAATCCCTCCTATTCAATCGGGTTTTCTTACTAATCGCTCATGCATAGATAATCTCACCTACCTCGTCACACACATCCAGGAAGCGGTGGCAGGGAAACGCTCCACTGTCGCCGTCTTCCTGGACCTCAAACAAGCCTACGACACCATCAACATAACAACACTATTACAACGCCTACACAACATAGATATACAGGGCAGACCGCAATACTATCTTCACTTCTATCTTCTCAATCGCTCATTTCAAGTCAAATTTGGATCCCACATGTCAGACACAAAATTAGCCAAAACCGGTCTCATGCAAGGTTCAGTACTGAGCCCCCTATTCTTTATTTTAGGTCTAAATTCAGTCATCCCAGACAACCTTCTGGCAAAAATTGCAATATACGCTGATGATATAGTTATATGGACATCACACGAAACACCACAAAACGCACTATGAATACTACAAACCACATTAACAACTGCATAGCAAACTCGCCTCTCTAAACTTACACATTGCACCACACAAATCAAAATGCATGTTTTTCGACTACCACAAATGCACAGACTTGCCACCACTAAAAATAGACAACACTCCCATACCATTCGTCACCACAACAAAATTTATAGGCATCACTTTAGACCCTAAACTCACTTTCCGGCTACATATCTTAGCCATCCAAAAACGCGCATCAAAAAGAATAAACATCCCCCGAGCACTATCCGGCACAAACTGGGGATCCGACAGAAACACACTGTTAGCTCTTTACAAATCAATCATTCGCCAATTTTGGAATACGGATCCCCACTCTTCGAAAATGCGACTAAATCAACCCTCAAACCCCTAGATTCTCTGCAACGCCAAGCTTTACAAATAGCCACAGGAGCATACACCACATCGCCTTTTTTCGCTCTCCACATCTATAACCACATACCAGAACTGAAGCACAGACGCACAGAAACACTATTAAGATATCATTACAAAACACAACTCATCGCACAAAACCCATGCACCCAGGCACTAAAAATCCGCACCAAACGCAAACACCAACTCATGAACGCAACATGACTTAAAACTACAATGTCCTGCCGCATCCACCAACACGCAAATAGACTACACATCACACTCCCCACAGCAAAACCACTCCCACCACCCACTGTATGGTGGAAACACCAATCACCCAAAACACACCTCCTCATAGACCAGCCAAAGCACACCTACACAGACGCAGAAATACATCAACTGTTCCTCCACTTCAAAGCTCAACATCCAAACCACAACATCATCTACACGGACGGATCCAAATCACACACACAGCAGACGGACACAGCGGCGGTGCTGTATCCCAACGCAGCACCGCCGCGGGTCATCCTTCGTGCCCGTCTGCATGACACAGCATCCACATACACAGCAGAATTATACGCAATCTACTCGACATACTGCACCACATACAACACCAAAATTGAACACATCATAGCCACAGACTCAAAATCAGCATTACAGAGCATAACACCCCACACCACATACAAACACCCACTCTTACCCAAAATACTACAAATCCACAAGAAAACTCACCATAATACAACAACCAACACTACTCTGGATCCCAAGTCACACAAACACACACGGCAACGAACACGCAGACACCGAAGCCAACATAGCCACAACACTACAACGAACCACACCCTGCCCACTTTCACAATCAGACTACTACCCCACAATACGCCAGGCAATCAACAAAGACATTCAACAAACATGGGACACAACAATCACACAACTACACGAAATACACCCAAAACACGAACTCTGGCACACCATCAACCAAAACACTAGACAAAAGGAACGCATACTTACACGATTACGACTAGGACACACTGCACTCACACACTCCTATCACTTACAACAACTCACACGACCACAATGCACAACATGCCAACGAACACTCACAATTCTCACAATTAAACACATACTCATACACTGCACCAAATACAACACAGAAAGACAACCCATCACAAATTACCGCAACATGAACAACATCCCACTAAACATCACGACACTTCTCAACGTTGAACATCCAACACTACACGAGCACCTCCTCCACTTTCTCTCTATCACACGCCTGATCCATGAACTATGATAAAAAAGATATGTTAAAAAATAAAAACAGAAAATGAACAAAAAAGAAGCAGAAACAAAAAACTAACCCCACGTGACATTTACTAACAGTAACTGTTCTTGCAATGTTATTTCAATAATGACGATGACCCGACCCCAACCCCCCAACTACACCCCACCCCATGGCACCGACCGGACTGGCAAACTCTACACTTCTGCACCAGCTCAGCTTCGACTCCTACTTCATCTGCCTGCAAGACGTATCAACTTCTACTACCTCTACGGGCTACTCTTCAAGTCACCTCAACTGTCTCACAACTCGCCTCTACAAGACAACTATATCTTCTTATCTATAACAACTATATATATATATAACAACTATATCTAATCTTCTTCGCTTCCTCTCATCCGCACCACATTACTCCTCATACCCTTTCACCCTTAACAAACAGCACCAAAATACTGACACCATAAACGCCCTCCGGAAACAGCCGACATCACCACACGGTGGCAGGCTGGCCAAACACAAAGACACACACACGCACACACAGAAACCTGCGATACCTCAGCTATTTCTGGGTTTTTCGCGCTGCACAAAACTATCTTGACGCTACGCTCGCAGAACGCATTGAAAGCCACAAGTGGATGGCAATCAAGAGTTGACGGAGGAGGAGAAGAAGGAAGACGGAGATCGCGGACGAAGTTTCGGGCCGAAGTTGGAGCAGTCGAAGCCTGCCACCTGCCACCCACCACCTACATCACCTGCACCAACACACATACATCTACCTACAACAAACGTACACAAACATCGCTCCAAACCCAACCTTCACCTACAAACGTTATCCTCTCGCCCCGCTAACCTATTGTCAGCTACCTTCAACTTCAAGCTTCAGCATCTACTTGTCAGTGTCTTCTCTACCACCTCGCTCTACACCATCCTCTACAAGCTTTCTACCTGCATCTACGTGCTCTACAATATATCTACATCTACATCTACAAGTCCTCTCTTCAGTGATACAGTGCAGTGCCTTCGTCTAAACTTCAGCTCCATCTACCTACTTCAAGCCATCACTACTACAAGGTCAGTCCGGCGGTGCTGCCACTCCCCCCACCCAGGAACCCCCCAACCCCCACCCGATCTTCCCTCTAGTGCCCTCTGCACGATCTTTATCTGATCTGTCTATTCGTGCTCCCTTCAAGCACAGTTTCTGATTTCTTTGTGTACTCTTCGTCTTTATCTGCCCCCTCTGTTACACTTGTCGGGCTCTCTTCGCGCCTTTCTTTACCCTCCGCCAATTTTTGTCAAAGTGTACCGTGTGCCACTCACCTGTCATCTACACTCTTTCTCCAACACTACAATACAACAGAACCTGACCATCATAAACACGAACATGACCACCACCGAACGACCACCCACGGGAGATTTCTTCATCTGCCGCCGGGGGGACGGGGAGCCAATGAGCACCCTGGACCCCTGGCTGGTGGATGGAGAAATCTCCCACTACATAGGGGCGCCTCTACACACCAAACCCCTATGATCCGGGGCGCTCCTAATTCATGCAAATAACAAAACTGACGCATATTTACTCACCAAAATTAAAAACATAAAGAACACCCCAATCACTATCACACCCGCCACAAACCTTAACACCAGCCAGGGGACGATCATGACCCGGGAGCTGGCCGGTATATCGGCGGAGACGCTGGCCCTCAAGCTTGGGGGCCAGGCTGTCTCCGCCGTGTACCGGCCGCCTCCGAGGTCGGGATACACCACAAACCACCTGTTCATAATGACATTCAACTCACGCAAGCTACCACCCCACATCAAACCCGGATACCTCAGGTATCCGGTCACACCACGCGCACCCCTCCCGCGGCGCTGTAAGAAATGTCAGCGGTACGGCCACTCCTCGGGGGGGGTGCCGCGCCAACACACACACATGCGGCCGCTGCGCCCAACACCACAGCACGGACACATGTCACAATGGCGAGGCCTGCTGCGCCGCCTGCGGGGGGGAGCACGACGCTGGGGACAGGACTTGCCCCCGGTGGATGGCGGAGAAGGAAACTCTCCGCCTGGTCCACCTGGAGGGAATGGACCTGTCCCTGGCTAGGAGGACGGTGACCGGCCCGCTGGCGGTGTGGCCGGCCCGCCGGGCAGAACCGGGGACATACACAGCACCACCACCACGACACGACTACACCGAATACCCGGCTCTGCCAACACCCACAACCACGCGACACCAGCACAACACGGCCACCTACCCAAAAACCCTCACCAACAACACACGTAGGACACACACCCCAAAACCAGCAAACATATGCCAGCGACCGGTACACAAACCATCACCACCGCCACCACGAACCTGCCAGCCTACTCTATTCCCACACTCCGAACCGCCACCGCCACCGCCCCAGCAGCCAACAACCTCTCCCTACCCATAGTCCTCGCCCTCAACAGAGGAGTCCCCAACGACCACAATCCGCACGTACACCGACCGGGACACAGACATAGAGGAGCACACTGACACCAGACACTCATCAACAGACACATTCCGGACCATATCCCCACACCACCTACCACCCCCGCCTATCAACAGCCACCCCTCACCCACCAACAACAAAAGCCAGAAAAAAAAACACCAGAAGACCTAACTCACCGAAAAGACCACACACGCGCCCAACACCCAAAGACAATGAACACAATCATACAATGGAGCACACGCGGACTTATCAGACACTGGCATGAATTCAAACATTACGCACTACAAACAAATCATATAGCACTATGCATTCAAGAAACACTTCAAACCCAACGACCCATATCACTTTCACATCCCTCACTACACACTACACAGACACGACACACACAACCCACACAGATCAGGCGGTGTATGCACATACATTAGGAACACGACCCCTCACCGCCTGATACACTTCGACACCACGGCAGACATACTATTAACTGAAATTCATGTACACAAAATAGCTTACACGCTCATTAACATTTACGACCCACCCGCGCGAAACACAGAAACCCTCTCGGAATTAACTAAAGAACTTGACCAAATTCGCACACCTATCATTCTCACCGGAGACTTTAACTCACATCACCCGTTATGGGACACCCACACAATACAACCTGATCACAGAGCACACACACACTCATCGCAGTAGCCACACAGCGTTACCTCACCATACTCAACACCGGCTCACCAACCTACCTAGTACCTATCAGCTCCCTCCTCCCTACAACCCCAGACGTCACACTTGCCTCTTCACGCATAGCCCTCACACTGTCCTGGACATCCGACCCTGACCCACACTTTAGCGACCACGCACCCATCACCTTTGCCTTTGACCAAATCCCGACCACCGGCCCACCCAACTCCCAGCCAGGCCGGTGGAACCTTAAAAAAGCATCCTGGGTCCAATTTTTAGATTCCTTAGCCGCACAAAGAGCACACACTCCACAACACACATCAGAACAGTTTGCAGACATACTCCTCACCACAGCACACGAACACATACCACGAACAAAACCAAGACACCAACACAAACCTCGCGCGGCTCCCTGGTGGGACGAAGAGTGCCACCGGCCGATCCGCGCGAGGAACCACCCACGCCACAGACATGAAAGACACAACACACCAGAAACACTATGAGCTTACAATCGACAGAGAGCACTATGCAGACGCACAATTAAACAAGCAAAAAACCTGGAATACATTTTGCTCCCACTTTAACAGATTCACACCTCTCGGCGAAATTTGGACACTACTCAGAACATTTCAACACAGACAAAGACCGCCATGCAAAGCAATCACACTTAGACACAACAACAACACTGTCACAGATACACAAACAATAGCAAACATTTTCGCACACCACTACCATCTCAGATCGTCTACACTTCCACGAACACCTCCACCTCCAATCAGACACACACGCCCACACCTATATAACAGCAGATTTACACTTACAGAACTACAATTAGCAATCACACAGACAGGAAACACACGTGGAGGACCAGACAACATTCACTATACCTTCTTCAAACAATTACCAATCTCAGCACTCCAAACATTGCTCGACACTTACAACACCGCATGGACCACACATACATACTCACAATCATGTTTACACGCTTCTCTCATACCTATACCGAAACCAAACACTGACTCAACTCTCTGCACTTCCAATCGGCCTTTCGCCCTCACCAGCTGCTTTCACAAACTATTCGAACGTCTTGTCAAAAACGCCTTCTCTATATCATCCAAACACAAACACTAATCTCTCCTATTCATTCGGGGTTTCTTCCTAATCGCTCATGCTTAGATAACTTCACTTACCTTGTCACACACATCCAGGAAGCGGCGGCAGAGAAACGCTCCACTGTCGCCGTCTTTCTGGACCTCAAAAAAGCTTACGGCACCAGCAACATAACAGCACTACTTCAACATCTACACAACATAGATATACAGGGCAGACTACAACATTAGCTCCGCTTCTATCTTCTAAATCGCACATTTCAAGTCAAAACTTGGATCTCACATGTCTGACACAAAATTACCCACAACCGGCTTGATGCAAGGATCCGTACTCAGCCCCCTCCTCTTTATTTTAGGTCTAAATTCAGTTATTCCAGACAACCTTCCAGCCAAAATTGCAATATATGCTGACGATGTAGCTATATGGACATCACACGAAACACCCCAAAACGCACTAGGAATGTTACAAACCACAATAATACAATTGCATAGTAGACTCGCCTCCCTGAACCTACACCTTGTACTACACAAATCAAAATGCATGATTTTCGGCTACGACAAATACACAGACTTACCACCACTAAAAATAGATCACACCCCCATCCCATTCGTCACGATATTTCCGTCCACATATCTTAGACATCCAAAAACGCGCATCAAAAAGAATAAACATCCTCCAAGCACTATCCGGAGCAAACTGGGGATCCGACAGAAACACACTTTTGGCTCTTTACAAATCAATCATTCGGCCAATTTTGGAATATGGATCCCCACTCTTCGAAAATGCGACTAAAGAAACAAAAAACTAACCCCACGTCATATTTACTAACTACTAACGTTCTTGCAATGCAAAATCAATACTGGCGATGACCCGACCCCAACCCTCCAACTACACCCCGCCCCATGGCACCGACCGGACTGGCAAACTCTTCTGCACCAGCTCAGCTTCGACTACTACCTCATCTGCCTGCAAGACGTCTCAACTTCTACTCCCTCTACGCGCCACTCTTCAAGTCGTCTCAACTCTCTCACAACTCGCCTCTACAAGACAACTATAATCTTCTTCGCTTCCTCTCATCCCCACCACATTACTCCTCATACCCTCTCACCCCCAACAAACAACAACACAAAATACTGACAACACAAACGCCTCCCGGAAACAGCCGACATCACTACGCGGTGGCAGGCTGGCTAAACCAACGTACACACACACACACACACACAGAAACCTGCTTTCGAGCCACCCTATAGTGGGAAAGCTGACAGTTTGAAGAGACGTCTTCCGGAGTCCCGGAAGTCGCCGATCAGAATTTGTTTCGTTGGCATTTTCTGTTCTGAAAACTGACTTTGAACGAATCGATGCAAGGTATTTTTTAATGACGTCATAACCATTAGCAACTTTGAACACATGTTTAACAGTGTCATACTGCAAACACAAGACCTTGCCTGATCCTTTGCTTTGCGCAACGCTATCGCATCCGACTGTGGCGTGTGCGGTATGGTGTTGGGTCCGTATCGCGTATGGGATTGGCTGCGTATGTGGGTAGGTGTGCGCCCTGAGCTGGCGGTGAAGCGTGAATTATTTGTGTTCGTTTTTTATTTGGCTAGCCTTGTACTGAGACCAACAGTGAAAGGAAAGCGCATTGCTCCTGTGAGTTATGACGGACAAAGCTGAGCTGATCATCACGACTCCCTGTCTTGTGGTGCCGTCCATTGTTCACTTATTTGTTTCTATGCTTTGATGTGACCAAAAATGATGATGTGTATTACTTATGCACATTACGTAGGCACTAACTATGTACATATGCTTTTCCCGTCGGTTACCGGCAAATAGATTCCATGCATCAAAAAATAATATGTCCACGAAAATGTACTCCGGGATAAATCTGGATGCACTCCGACTCCAAACCCGGAAAGTAAGTTTCCCACTCTTACAAGCACAGTGGAGCTCCGCCAGTCTAGGGTCACATCTAGGTCCGGCCGGAGGACCTAGTCCAAGCACGGAGCACCTGCCGGCTGACGTGCAGCTTCGTGCCGTCACGATGTGGCACCGCCTCTGCGGGGCGAGACGGCACTGCAGACGTACACACACACACATACACACATACACACATACACACATATACACGCACACACACCGCCTCTGCGGGGCGAGACGGCACTGCAGACATACACATACACATACACGCACACACACACACACACACACACACACACACACACACACACACACACACACACACACACACACACACACACACACACACACACACACACACACACACACACACACACACACACACACACACACACACACACACACACACACACACACACACACACACACACACACACACAAATACACACACACACACACACACACCACTTCCGTCTGAAAGAGATACGGGAAGCGCGTCGATATACTCCATGAACTTGCAGACACAAACTCGGGTGGGGACAGGAAAGCACTTCTACTACTCTGCAAATAAATCATACCAGTTATTCCTAGAATACAACATCATCTTAGCCACCATGTTCTACAAGCCAGGGCAAAAGTTGGAGGCCATTCAAAGCAACTGCATAAGAGCAAACTCAGAAGCAATCAGCACCACACCGATAGTTAGTATTCTAATAGACTCAACCAACTCTGCTCTAGGATGACAACAGCTGTGCCGCTACGACATCAAAATCAAATTACTCTTATTTTGATCGCCCAGTACAGCGATACTTTGCACCTAACGGACATGACTAGAGCCGATTTTGGCGTGAACCTCCACCATGTAGCGTTCAAATTGCAATGACTCTCTTTCATAGCTTAACCCACAATGCCAACTTGTGCAGCTTGACCGCCTACGGGGCCATTCTGTGCTCTCATTCAACCAAAGGTTGAGTACTTGCTCTCGAGAAAAATCAACTATCACATCGGCGGAAATACTTGCAGCTTGCACAAATTCGCCGATGACAATCACAAAACACTCGTATTCACGGATTGGTCAAAACTCGAGGTTGATGCAGGCATCGGCATCACTGGACCAGACCCTAGGCTTTCCAAACGTGCATCGTCTAACCCAGGGTCTCCTCTAACATTTTAACCAGGTGAGATGCGTCCCAGCTAGTGCCGTGAAATTTCACCTAGTGGAGCCAAAAATCCCACGTAGTCAAAGGAAGTTCCAATGAACCAAAAAACCTTCGTACAGTTTCGGTAGCGGAAGTCATTTTCCTTACAGTGGTGCATTTTTATCAAGTAGATAAAATGGTAGCAAGTTGGCAGCACTTCTACTTAGGTCAGCACGACGGGAATGTTGCAAAGGTGAACTACTTCCGTGAAGAAATAAAAATGCATCACGGAAGAATCGCACCGGGACCCAAAAATGTATCGTAATGGCCTTTAAAAATAAAATAGTATTGTAACCCAGAAAAATCACACGATGACTCGATTGAATCAATACCAGCACCGGAAAATTAACCAGTTAAGGACCAGTGGGACCTTTTGGTACCATGTCTTCAGAGCAGATTATGAGGTAGTGTTCCCATGTAGTGAGAACCGGTTTAATGGAATTTCTATATTGGCAAGACTTTGACCGTATTGTATCAGCCGCTTATGAGTCTGTGAGAAGGGTAGGCGTGGTATTTGGTTGTGCCTAAAGTTGGCAGAAATAATGATATCAGAGGTTTCGCTTCCTAATAACTATTTTTTGTTTATTTCTGCCGTGGATGTGATTTATAATTGGCAGCGCTCATGTCAGTGACAGTCGACACGACATATACACGATGCCTAATTGCATGACAGATATATCCGGACCGCGCTGGACGCCGCCAAAGTTTGCCGGTACCGAATGGACCAAGACGCCGCTCAGGACCAGTGGGTCCTGAGGGCTCACCACGGGAGGGGAGCTCAGTGCGTGCGTGGCAGTGTGCTAGCGTCGTTTCTTTGGCAAACAGTTTGGTTCTGGTGCTCGCAGAAATCGCCAAGTTAAGCGTTATGTCATGAACAACGAAACGGTTTGTATTTGCGAGCGAATAGACCGAAATGATCGGCGACATCTATCTGGAAGATGAAGATGATTTGACGGATGTAAACGTGCCACCTGACTGATCCTAGTGATGCAGACGATGTGAAGGACGGTGCATCCGGACCAGCATAAGTGTGCGACGCTTCTGGCACCTTGAAAGTACATATTAATCTTGACCTGGATGAATCTGAACAGGCAGACTCTGCAAGTCAGCCGTCGGGGCTGGGAACATCCCTATCGACCAGCTGACCGTCCGCACATCTACGATAAAAAAGTAAAACGTCCCACAAATGCGCCGAAAGCGCAAGTCTGGCATACACATGCACGAACGTTGGCATGGTGGCGATCGGGTGTTATGAACTGGGATGCCTAAATTTGGAAAATATTTCATTTTTAGGTGATTTGCACATGTGCAGCTTTAGCATTCTGAAGTGACTTGTCAAGGGATGCCAAAACAAATCGATCAGGGTGGATGAATTAGAGTAGAAATCCGGATCCCTGAAACGATGGTGAGATTGCGGAGGGTAAAATAAAACTAAAGCCATGTACATATCTGAGAGACGTCCTCCATCGAGTTCCCGCTTTCAACACCTAAAACATCACACACACACTGCGCAGTAAAACTTCCTCAACGTATATGTACCTTTGCCTTAGCTCTACATGCAAAACACACTCGCTTTAAAGGCTGTGCAAACTAATTATGAGGTCACTCGGCACGAGTCTATAAATCCTCCCTCCTGCGTAGTCGTAGCGCCGGCAACATCGGTACCGTAGCCACGCTTGTAGCCGGTAATCGGCATGAGGTCCAGCTTGCCCGGTGCACGAACCGCCACTCGGCAAACCGTGTGAGGCTCCATTTAGGCATAAAATGTGGGCTCACAGGCTCACGGGCGACCCAGTCCATGACCTGGGGGGGGGGGCAGAGGTTAGCCAGCGCACGTTGGCGGATCGCACCCCGGACAGTGGGGGGGGCCTCCCTGCGTGACTCGACAGCCGCGGTGCCCACGTGGAGCACCGGGCCGGGGACAGCAGCGTGCCACGCGATGGCCACACGGGAGGCCAGCGACGCAGTGGAGAGATACTGTATATACTATAATAGTATTGTAAATATCGTGCACCATGTGACAAGCCAGATATTCAGCTTTCTGTGCAGCCAAACTATTTCCTCAATCGAACACCATCCAGTTTGTCTTACAATCGGAGACTTTTGGTCCATGTTTCCTAAGCACCGAATTGCAACCGGCCCAGCAGTCGTTATTTGTGTGAAGCCACTTTTCACTAGGTGAAGGAGCAGCGTTAATTAGCCCCATTTGTGTGCTATATTGCAGTACTGGCGGCGGAGCCACGTCCCACGGGGCCAGTGAAATACGGGGTCCAGGGCCGGGGTCACCCAGAATGTTCTACCCACACGAAGTCGATAGTGTGAAGTCCAGTGCGGCCCAATTCCGGGAAGTTGCATTGGACGAAAGCCGAGCCAACTTGAATGCCTTACTTTTGAGGACTGCCGGAAACAATGGCCAACGAATTTACATGAACCGAGCTCGTTTACCATATGAAGTGACATGTTTTCATTCATGAAGTAACGATGTGTGTTTATATATGTGTGTGTGTGTGTGTGCAGGTGTGTATAGTTCCGGGTGTGTGAGTGTGCGTGTGTATGTATGTATTTGCATGTATACCCCCAGACCATGGTGGCTATTATCGTGCCAATCGAAATGAGTGAAATCGACAGGAATGGGGATATGATAGTCGATAGGATATTGGAAAGGATGTAAGGCTGGGTGATGAGACGAGTTAAGGTAAGGACATGGGGCGAGTCAGCCAGTATCGACGCCTTGCTCAACAAACAACAGGTAGGAGGATGCAGGGATAGGAGACAAGTAGGCAAATAAATCTTATCCAATGGAGAAATGATGACCTTGTAAACCCGATATTCTTTTGGTGAAGCAACTAAGCGCTTGTTCTTGTTTTGGCCTCGACAACTACGGGCTCGAATTCCCTCTACAACATGCTAAAACAATCGGGGCTTGGCTGTTTCAACTTCTTCATCTTTGAAGTGTTCATTAACTAAACCCGCTAGTATGTCGTCAGGAACGCTGCTCGCTTCGTTGAACAAGTGGAATATCGCTCGTTTGCAACGGCTGTAACACCCCTTGCATCAACAAAGGTTCTTCATTACAAACGTCACGTTCCGTGACGGGAAAAACTCAATGCAACTTAACGAGCGACGGCTTGGCCGAAAATGTCAGCCATTTGCAGAACAAAGCTAAAATGACTTAAATTTAATTGGATGTTTCTTCAACGCCGATTTAGATCGTCAATTCAAATTCGCATGTACATGATTCCACTTTCTTCACGCATACAGCTCACATCTTGAAAATTTGCTTTCTACTTCCAATACGCGCTAAATCGACTAGTAAATAGGACGTTAAAAACGCGTCCTTCCACTTGAAGCCACAGAAATCAAATCGGCATCCGATTGTGTGTGTGTGTGTGTGTGTGTGTGTGTGTGTGTGTGTGTGTGTGTGTGTGTGTGTGTGTGTGTGTGTGTGTGTGTGTGTGTGTGTGTGTGTGTGTGTGTTTGAGCGCATGTGCTTTAACCACTTTATACGCTTGTGTACCCTACTAGGTTTCGTCTGCTGGTAGAAAGTACGTGCTGTCGCCAGTGTGCTACATTATACCAATGCCATGGTGTAGCACTATAATCTCCTGTACCAACATCATGGGCTGCACATAGGTCAATGCAATGCACTTATCAATGTACTGAGTAGCGGTCGCCACAAAGCAGCGAACCAACGTTGATTGGCAACACAACAACAAAGCAACCGACGGACGTTGCATGGGAATTCACAGATCCATGGAGGGATGCATTCAACTAGATCGGTTGCCATACGAGTAGAACAACAAATTAGTTAGCATGCAAGTCAATATCGAACGTGATTTTCTGCGTGCGATAATGTCACAATAAGCGTTGGGTGGCTATTGTATATGGCATTACATGTAGCCGTCAGAGCGGGAGAGCGAGAGCGGCTGAAGTCTATAACATGATTTGGCTGGAGATATGGCCACGATTCTTTTTTGTAACTGTGTCGGCCCGACCAATGGAATTCTGTTTTCTTAATGACCAGTTTTCAGTAACAAACCCTGCACATTCTTAGGAGCAATTTGTTTCACAAAATAGCAATATCACACATTTTTCATCACGTGGTTATTCCCTTCTAACTCGCGCGGCTTCAGGGGTTCTTCAACCGACCCCTAAAGTTTTCCATGGATAGTGAAAGAATGTTGCGTGATAGCGGTCCAAAATTTGGCGTAGCTTTTCTCACATCCATTTGGCATGTCGTGTTAAAATGTTTAGGTCAGGTCGTCTAGGATCAACAAATTAGTCAAGGTCACCTTCAGGAAAGTTCAACCTGTTGTCACGCTTTAATGGGTAGGAATATTTGAATGAACCTTTCAGCGTTTGCTTATCGTTAGGGACGAAAGAAAACGCACCAGAATATTTTTTTTTCGTTTTTGATCACTTATTACATACGCATTTTTGCCTATTTGAGATAAAATCGAAGATTCCGACTAAAGTAGGTATTTTGCATGAGAGCAAGTTGAGTTCGAACAACGTTTCCCGGTTCGCTCTAACAATTATAAAAGTAAAATTAAAGAAAATTGAAAACTAAATCATTTCAAATTTTGTGAGAGAGCAAGTTGATATTTGGGGTCGTCAAAAAATTTAGGTCTCTGGTCGATTTACCTTCCTTTTCTAATTTCAAACATTTTATTCAAATCTCCCAAAAAGTGAACTTCCAGAACCAAAAACATTATGTAAATGGTGAAAACTCATTCCCCATAATTATGTCATTTTTGGAAGATAATTTTTTTTTTTGTGGTGGTGTCGGGCCCTACTCGTCGGGCGCTTTCCGATGACACCTCTTTCGTTTTTGTGCGACGCTTAGTTTGGTGATTACAGGGTGTTTCTCTCAATCGCCCCACCCCCATGAGACAGAGTGTGAGGATATGATCGGAAAGACGGGGAGGGTAGAAACTCAGGCAGATCATGCCACCTTTATGCATTAACAAGCTGTGCTAGGAAATGGATCTTGATTCACAGCTATAAAGAAACACCTCGGTCAAAACCGAACGTCGGGTGAAAGTCACTTTTTTAAGCGAAAGGCAGTAAGTTTCCAGCATCAGTTTAGAAAAAGTGCTTTCAGAATGTAGTAGGCTTATCTTCAGTGGATGGCAAATTAGTACAACCCTACATTTTAAAATTAACTAGGGCTGTTAACTAAGAAGTCATGAAACATACACATAGTATTTGTGAGTGAATAAGATATCGCGAAGCGCAATTAAATACGTAATACACTGTAAGCCCCTTACTGAACGATGTCGAGCGATGGTTTATGATGACATTTTTGCACACTCCTTTCTTCATCCCAGAACAGGCCATTTAACTCGCAATGGCGCATTGACGGTACGCGAAGTGCAATTTTGTGCATTTGAACTCAATTATCCGGCGAACGTATCCGACAGATGGTGGTTAGACTCATGCATGTCATTTGTGTGCAATACCATGTTTGAGCTGACCGTAGTTCTAGGGCCTAGGTCTAACCGGCTGAGTAAAAGCCACGAAGTTGCGGTGAAGTAACTGACCATATATTCAAACATGAGTTTATAATTTTGTTAGCCACTCGCTCTACGGCTCGTAGTTATCATAAAATGTTCCAGTCACCATTCGTTTTATAAGTTTATCTCATACGTGAATCTCATACGTTTCACGTGAATTGTTCATGAGTGAGCACGTGATTTCAACTCCTTAGCGATGCAAAGCCTCCTGTGTTAGGCCAGAGGCCCTCTTTTAACAGCTTGGGCCCACTCCATCCGGACAGGGGTCCTTATACGGCTTGTGCCCGATCCGTCGGTCAAAGGGCCTTTTCTGATGACCCGAGATCCTCTCAAGCAACTAGAGCCCCTCCGTCATTTCAGGGGCTCCCTTGGACGACCCAGGGCCAATCCCGGCAAGCCGGAGGGCCCTTTTCAAACGCTTGGACCTTGTCCATCAGGTCAGGGGCTCTTTCTCTGCTTGGGCTCCGCCGACAGCCCGACCCTGCTGTGCTAGAAGTCCAATCATCAAAAAGCTTTTGCGCTCTACAAACGGGCATTTACAACACAAACGGTATTGTGTTCAATTTGTTGCATGTCGAACAAATATATGGTTCTTCCATACTGTAAATTAAGAAAATCGAGTGTATCGAGGTCACCGGAAGTTACTTGACCTGAGATCGCTCATAATTTGGGCTTAAGGCCCGCCGACTACGAGATCGTTTAGCGCCCATACGTGACCTGACAGCATTGGCACCCTTTTAACTATTTAGCACATATAAAATTGTTGCTGGAATTGTATTACCTGAAACTTTGCGACTTCAAAAATGCCCGTATATTTATATTTTGAATGATATTGAACACATGTATCAACATCCGAACGGCCTGCGGTTAGTTACTTGCGCAGCGTTATCTTCCAGAATTTCCCGAGGCCATAACTCCTGAAGAATTGACCGGATCGAAACAAGGCTTTGGCAGGTGGATTCAGGGCGTAAAGTAACCTCATACAACAATTTTGCTGAAAATCTGAGACGAAGGGCAGACAATCATCCCTTTGTCTGATCGACTTGCAATATATTTCACCAGACTTAATGCGACGCTGTCTGAAACTTTTGTCCTGGATTATGCTGGATGGCATTTCAGGTGTTTTACTCGTTAGCCGAAGCCGCTGTTCGTGATCATGTGCCGGTCGTGACTCATCGCCGTAGACTCCCGCCCTGGATCGACGGTGAGGCCAGGCGCGCACCAGCCGCGAAACCATGTGCACATCGTCGGATGGAAAGGCACTCGAGAGACCGCGCCATTCTTTGTGATTTTACGGAAAAACGCGCCTTCTTTAAGCATCTGATCGGATGTATCTGCTACAGTTATCTGATGTGACCGATGGGGTGTCAAGACGAGCCCAATGGAATGCTGGCCATTTTTTCAATTGTTTTACGAGAAGTGGTTTCGTTCCACCTTTGCTCGACCGAAGCACGCGAATCAGCGATGTTGGTGGTCACGCCAACCTGCTGAACAGAGCTTTTTCAGCCAAGTTCACAGCACTGGATACGTCCCGTGCGAGTTCACAGCGCGAGACGTGGCCCAGTTCCCACTACCACAGGACTACTGATCGTTCCATCCTACGGACTTCCGGCCTCCATTGGAACAAATCGACATCATGAATTGTACTTGACCAGCACAAAGCATGTGAACGAGATAATATCAGCACCCGAATCCTCCGCGTTGTGTTGACCACCTATGCTTTTCGCTGCACAAAATTTGTGTCCTTTCTGTTAGGATGGGAAAATTTATGAAATGGTGACAAATGGCAAATTTTCCATAAATATATACGTATATATATATATATAAAGGCCACTGGAAAATTATGGCAACCTGCCTTGCTGTTTGACTTCTCTGTGTTGCAATTATTTGGGGAAAATTATTTATAGTGTTCTCAGTGCTCACATTTTACCAGTGCTCCGTGTCACTTAGCATGGTTTTATTCCAGAGAGGCCATGGGTTTTAAACCTAGCAGGTCGCTTGAGGCACACCTGGGATTCGATTGCTACCGGTTACCAGACAATCTACACCGACTATTCTTCGGCTGTCCGAAATGTCAACCATAATCTGCTTCTGCACAATTTAGAAAGTGCATGTTATGTTTCCGACAAAATTATCTGATTCGCTCATACCTGACTGGTCGCCGGCAGCCAGTGCTTGTCAACGTTGCGCTCTTGGAATCGGATGACGTCAATTTCGGTGTACCGAAAGGGAGCTTGCTGGCCCCTGTTAGTTGCTTTGTTTGTGAACGACCTGACTTTGAAAATTGTGTGGGAATGTATATTGTTTCATGGTGACGTCAAACATGTTTGGAGGGTAGCGTCTATGGATGACTCCATCCGCATGCAGAGGGATATTGATTCCCTCTGCAAATGGTCCACAGGGTGGATGCTGTCCTTGAACCGCCTGAAAGCAAATATTCCACAATTTCTTCCCGTCGTACTCCTGTGTGCTTCGAGTGCAAGATCCACAATACGACGTGGCAGCATGAGACTGTGATGCGAGACCTGTGTTTGTGCAGGTAGAAGTAAATAGCATAGGTCCTGCTAGGAGTGAGGACCTGCTGCAGGACTACAGGTCCCTTCTGGACACCCTGATTCATAGCTATAGCAAAGTCATTGTGACTGCAATTCTGCCTAGGGCTGGAGTCTCCCCTGAGTGCAGCTCTACGGCACTAGCAACCAATGCCAGGGTAGGTAGGCTCTGTCATGAGTTAGGTTTCACCTTTGTGGACGGGTGGTGCAGGTTTTATGGATCATGGGACCTCTATCAGAGGGATGGCCTGCACTTCTCCGAGAAGTGGGTGCACGTGTTAAGCAAAGTATATTAGCATGTATTACAGGATACTATACAATGGATTTGGGAGGAATGCTGTGGTTCTGCCATATCATGGATATGCCAATAGTGAAAGCCTAGTATATAAAACCTCACAGTCGGCAAATAAGCATAGGCTATAGCCGTAGTTCAAAAGGGCAGAGCGGTAGCTCATACAGAAATGAAAGGCCTACTTAGCATGAAAAAGCAAAACCTGGTTATTGAATTAGGAATACGCTAGTGATGATAGTGATGCTGAATGGTACAAAGTCATCGTGGCAAGATGTTCTTAGTGGAGTCTCCCAGGGATCAGTAGTGGGCCCACCATTGTCCTTTATATTTCCAAATAGCATTGAAAGTGGCTTATGCCATAAGGTTGTGAAATTTTCAGATGATTTGAAGGCCTTTAGGGCAATAACAGGACATAATGAGCAGGTCTCGCTGCAGAAAGACTTAGACGAACTTCTGAAGTGGTCCAAGAATGGCAAATGAAATCTAAGGTTTATGAGTGCAAAATCATGCATGTAGATAGGAAGCATATGAAGGCTCCATACTTGATTGGTGGGCGAGTCTCTGCCTCAGCAGGACAAGGATTTGGTGTTATTTTGAGCACAAAATTGGGGAATCAGGACAGATTACAGAAACCAGGAAGGATGCATTAAGAATTATTTGGGCAATAAATAAAAGTGTATCATAGAAAAGTGGGGATAAGTAGTCTAGGTGTTAGTTCCCCGTCTCGCAAACGAAAGGCTGTGGGTTCACGTCTCACCTGTCGCTACTCTTCGCCCGCGGCCAATCGGCATGAGAGATTGGCGACGCTATGCGACTCAGCGGTCGTATGTGTCCTAAAACCAATGACCAACCAACAGTGTCATACAAAAGTGAGTAAGTCGCCAAGAAGCTTTACTGTGCATATGTCTGGCCACACTTGGAATACTGTGTAAAAAACTTGGTCCCCTAGTTATTAAAGTAATTGTTGGCTTTTAGAGACAGTGCAATAGAGGGCAACAAAATGGTTAATGTTATAAGCAATCTGGCATATGAGGAAATATTGAAGAAATTGAATATGTTCTCATATAGATATAGAAAGCTGAGCAGAGTTCTCATCGATGTCTTTAAATTTGCTCATGGTCGGGAACAGGGACATCTAAGGGAATTGTATAAATTTAACAGAAATGATGCAATTAGAGTCCATCAGTTAAAAATTAATACAAATTACAGAATGACAATGTTAATACAGTTCGTCCTCAATAACAGAGTAGTAGAACACTGGAACCAACTACCAGAAACGATTGTCAGTAGCAGCACACTGAGCGTCTTTAAAAACAGCATAGACACTCATTATATGAATAGAGGGCTTGCTATTCCGTATTCCATAGGCGAACGTTCGACGGATTCGGTGGGCAGCTGGTTCAGTGTCCAGAGTGCAACGAAGAAGGGCCCATGTGGCTCATAGTTGCACTGATGTTTTCTATCTTCATGTCTTTATGTGTATTTGGGCAGTAAATTGACATTCACGTCGCACGTGGAGATACATGTGTCAAGTGCTAGACGAGCGGTAGGGCTGCTTATTTTATCCATTGAAGCAGAAGTACCTGGTAGTAAGTGTTATAAGAGTTCTCCTTTGACGGCAGTCAACATTAGGCATCGCCTTGAGGACTCCTGCATAGTCTGGCAGTCATGGCAACGTAATTAAATTAAGCGCCTAGGCCGGTGTCTCCGTAATGGTAGGACCACGGATAATCGTAGGCGCGTAGGAAACTTCCCGGAATCAGGGACCAAGGACAGCCACCTGGTGGTGGAATGTCGAAGCTAATCCTGGATAGGATATTGTTTCATTCCAGCGGCACATCCCAGCCTTGGCGAGTACTCGTCGCTTAGATTTGTTTCATCCAACTTCCGCTTATTGGCGAAGCTAGGGAGCAGTGATCCTGTTGCATGAAGAGTTGTGTTGGTTGGGAATTAATTATTAACCTCTACGCCTCAATTTCTCTGTTTCAGTGGACATTTCAACGCAATGCATGGAACTATGGTTATAGAGCGTTGTGTGTGTTTTCGGAAGTAACTTAGCGAAATATGTTTTGGATAAAGTGAAGCCTGCAATTCTCCATTGCATTGCCCAGTTATTTCATCTAAACCTCGAGAAAATCTGAATACATGGCATTTAGTCTGTTTGAGCTTTTGTTTCGATTATAACATTGGTGAAGTGGGCAAGAGGCTGCCGTAAATGTTCCCATTTTCACCTTGGCCAATCAGCCAATCGGGCTCTGGCCAATGACAAGCCCATTCTGGGTGGAGGGGGCATCGGAATGGATTTATTTTTCTCCAGACAAGTCATAGGCATATACGGTTTGATGGGGAGGGGGCAGGTGTTCATCCTTGTGTTATGCCGGCTATTTTGCCACCCCGCTTCCCTCAGTCGGCACAGGTTAGTTGGTCACCAGCTTCATGGTCCTATTCAGCGGCACATTGCATGGCGGCTACCTTTTCAGCTATCGAGCGCCACTCATTAGCAATGCCTACGGAGTGTTGCGGCCGGTGGGTTTCCTTGGACGTTGCGCCGACGTCGCTACCAACAGACGACTGTTGGAACAGAGCCGAGCTCGCCCGGGGCCATTGCAGGTCTGAGGGTACAGACCGCTGGTGGGGTCTTACACCGCGTCTGGGGCCAGGTCGGGTCACGGTGAGCAACTGGTGAGCAACTGGTCAGTAACTGGTGGGTATTTGGTGAGTATCTGGCGAGCAACTGGTGAGTAACTGGTGAGCAACTGGTGAGCAACCGATCAGTAACTGGTGGGTAATTGGTGAGTAACTGGTCAGTAATTGGTGGGTAGCTGGTGGGTAACTGGTGAGTAATCTCCAATTGAGACGCGGTCGATGGCAATATTAGCTTCCTCAACTAATATTGTCCCTTAAGTGATTCAGATGTTTGTGGGTCAAATTATCAACTGGTGGATCGCTGTGCTTTCCTCCCCGAAAGAACAAGGAACACACTATCTCAAATGGTACATCATCCATTGAAAAATAGATCAAGCTATTGAAAACTCTGCGCAAGATGCTACTTATTAACACACGCCCTGGAAGGGATGGGGTGAAGCGAAATCCGCCCACCCGTCCAGTTTTTCGTACATAACTCCGGATTTTGCTGGTCCATATGCGCGATTTCATGTGTATCTGCTTAGAAATGACCGACACGTTTTTTCAATGGTAGAGAACCATAAATCGGCAGACAATATTTAGAGTTAGGGGTAAAAATTGAAGAAAAAAATAGCGCCACACCAAAAAAATCGGCGCACATGCGCTTCCCATATGTTGGCAATAGGGAAGTGTTCTTAGCAATACTGACATATTTGATGTATATTGTTAAGACATAAAGACATAAAGACATAAAAGATTAGTGCAACTATGAGCCACAAGGGCCCTTCTTGGTAGCACTCTGTACACTGAACCAGTTGCCCACCAAATCTGTCAATCAGCCCTCCGTGTAATTCTGAAAAGCAAGCCCTCTATTCTTATAATGATTGTCTATGCTGTTTTTAAACATGTTCAATGTGCTGCTACTGACAATGTTTTCTGTCAGTTGTTTCCAGTGTTCTACTACCCTGCTGGTGAAGAAGGTTTGCCTTAACCTTGTTCTGCTGTGGTTAACTTTAATTTTGAATTTATGACCTCTAATTGCATCATTTCTGTTCAATTCAAACATTTCCCCCAAGGTATCCCCTCTCCAGACCATGGACAAATTTAAAGACCTCGATGAGATCTCCTCTCAGCCTTCTATATCTAAGTGAAAACATATTCAATTTCTTCAATCTTTCCTCATATGCCAGGTTGCTTATGCCATTAACCATTTTTGTACCCCTCTTTTGTACTCTCTCTAAAAGCCAACAATCTTTTTCATAGCTAGGAGACCAAGCTTGGATGCAGTATTCCAAATGTGGCCTGACGTATGCAGAGTAAAGCTTCCTGATCACTTCCTCACTTCTGTATGATACATTCCTATTTATTGCCCCGAACATTCTCAGTGCCTTCTTCCTGGCTTCCTTGGTCTGTTCTGATGCCCCCAGTTTTGTGTTTAGAATAACACCTAAATCCTTCTCCTGTTGAGTCACTGATAGCACTTGGCCACCCATCAAGCATGGAGCCTTCATATGCTGCTTACCTACATGCATGATTTTGCACTTATCAAAATTAAATTTCATTTGCCATTCTTGGGACCACTTCACAAGTTCGTCTAAGTATTTTTACAGCGAGATATGCTCATCTTGACCTGCTATTGCCCTAGACCGTTAAATCATCCGCAAATTTCAAAACTTTACTGCTTAAGCCACGTTCAATGTTATTTACAAATATAATGAACAGTAGTGGCCCCAGTACTGACCCCTGGGGGACTCCACTAAGAACATTTTGCCATGATGACTTTGTACCATTTAGCATCACTCTTTGCTGTCTATCTGAAAGCCACAACTCTATCCATTTTAAGATGCTACCTGCAATACCATGGGACTGAAGCTGTATCATTAACCGTTTATGGGGTACCTTGTCAAAGGCCTTACTAAAGTCAAGATATGCTACATCAACCTGATTTCCCTGATCAAATTGTTCTGTGGCGAAGTTCAAAAAGTCCAAGAGGTTTGTGAGACACGATCGTCCTTTTCTAAACCCATGTTGAGTATCTTGAATCAATCTGCTACCTTCCAGATAACTAACTATTCTATCCTTGATAATTGATTCGAGTACCTTGCACACTAGGTATGTGAGACTTACTGGCCTATGGTTTTCAACTTTCCCTCTTTCCCCTTTCTTGAAAATGGGAACTACATTTGCCCTTTTCCAATCGGTTGAAATTTCATTTTGTGAAATTGATCTACAAAATATTATACTAAGTGGAAATGCCAGTTCCTTTTCAGTTTCCCGCAACATCCTAGCATAAATATCATCAGGTCCTGCTGCCTTGTTTGGCTTTATTTTCCTGATATGATTGTAAACAACATCACTATCAATGACATCAACATCATTTGTCAGATCCCATGTCACTGAACTATGGTGTACGGTCGGCAGATTGGTCATATCTTCCAATGTAATCACTGATTTCAACTGCTTGCTCAGCTCCTCAACCATCTCACTATCCTCACCCAATGTAGTCCCGTTTACTTCCAGTGGACCAATTGTGCTAGAAACTTTACTCAGCTTGTAGAAACTAAAGAACTTTTTACTGTCCCCATTACAGTTTCTAGCTAAATCCAGTTCTTTTCCTCGCTTTGCTGCTCTGGTTTTTTGCTTCACAGTGTCTCTAGCTTTTCGATACGCCTTTAGATTAACGACATTTGAGGCTTCTTTAAAGACTCTAAATGCAGTTTTCTTAGCCTTAATTGCTTTTATCCAGTCTGGTGTATGCCATGCTGGCTTTCCAACCCTTCTTTTGCGTCTTTGCTTCTGGGGGACATGTCTAATCTGAATTTCCTTCAAGTAAGACTTGAACTTTTCCCACATTTCACAGGCATTTAAATTGGAGAATTCTTCTTCCCATCTGATGGTACTTAAAGCCGCTCTCATGCAGTCAAAGTCTGCTCTGTTGAAATTTGGAACCTTTACCAAATTATTATTCATAATTTCCCTTACATGTGCCTTGAATCTAACTATGTCATGGTCACTTCTTCCCAGAGTTTCGCTTACAGTCAAGTCTTAAACCAAGTCACTTAAATCCGAGAATACAAGGTCCAAGAATGAACCATGCCTGGCAGGTTCCGATACAAACTGGTTTAAGAACAGGTCCTCTTCAAGGCATTTCCTAAACATTTTGCATGATGGGGAGCCAACACCAGCATTTTCATATCCCTTTAGATTAAAGTCACCGAGAATAAGGCACTTCCTCTTAACGTTTCTACTGATTTCCACACAAATCACCTTGGCAAGCTCCAGTTGCTGAGAATGTGACAGGGTTCCTGATCGGTAGAAAGCTCCTATCCTAAGAGTATTGCTGTTGCCTTTTCCCACAGTGACATCAAGCCAAATGGACTCCACAGACACATTTTTATCCCCACCTGCTACTTTTTGAGAACTGAATAAGCTATTCATATAGAGCATTACACCACCCCCTTTCATTGCTGGACCCCTATTGCACGAAAACATATTGTATCCCTGGATCTCATAGTCCTGTAAGTTATCTCCAAAATACCCTTCACTGACCCATGCCTCCGTAATGCAAACAAAATCCGGTTCCTCCTCAGCAACATAACACTTGAACTCATCAAATTTGGAACGGATACTCTGAGCATTAAACATCATACACTTAACAAATGCTCCATAACCACCTTTGGCTTTTTCATACTGAGGAGTTCTTTTATCACTAGATGAACTATCACTCTGTCCCCTTGAATTGCTGCTGTCCCTATTTGCAGACTTTGAGGTTCTATTGCCATGGCTGACACTATTGGAATATTCCTGAGTTGGCAATGCAATTTCATCCCTCCCCACCCCATTTCCTAGTTTCCCTGAAGGACATGCTCGTACACTTTGCCTAATATATGGACCCCTTTCTCAGAGAAGTGCAGGCCATCCCTCTGCTAGAGGTCCCACGATGCATAAAACCTGCTCCACTCGTCTACAAATGTAAAACCTAGCTCATGGCAGAGCTTTCCTACCCTGGCGTTAGCTGCCAGTGCCCTAGAGCTCCACTCGGGGGTGGCTCTAGCCCTAGGCAAAATTGCTGTTACAATGACTATTTGTACCCTTCAGGGTGGCCAGAAGGGCCATGTACTCCTGCAGAAGCTCCTCACTCCTAGTAGGACCTTTGTTATTTACCCCTACATGCACTATGACTGTATTAAACTGGTGATCACTGGTGACCTGTGCCACCACAGGCACCAGGTCTTTCACCTTGGCACCAGGCCTGATGATGCACCTCCTGTCCCTCCTACCTTTACAAAATACCCGCTCTAAATGTCGCACACGAGAATTTCCTAGGACCAGCACTGACTCCTTACTACTACTATCCTGGGGGCAGTCATCCAATGCCTGGAAATTTTTTTATGTTAATATGCCTGCCCGCTGGGCCGGTCGGCTAGATTTCCTCCCGCTCCTACCACTAGCCACCTGCCACTCCCTGACCCTTTCCTTAGGTTCGCGTCTCCAAATCCTCCACCCCCTGACCTCATGCCACTTCCCCTCCTGTGACCTACCAGAACTACCCCTCCTCTGTTCACTATTAACACTCCCCTCTCGAGAGATCCCAGCCATCTCCACAGTAGGGGAAGCCTCAGCTACCTGGTGGCCTGCGACCACCTGGGCATATGATTTCCCCTGCTACGGAGTGACCCCTTGTTGCTTTATCTTGCCTACCCTGTGCAACAAGGGCAGCCTTGAGCTCGGAAAGCTCTGCATTAAGGGTCCTAATCTCTTCCTCTAGTGCCTGCATCCTGGTCGAAACCATCCTAAACGCTGCAGCTTATGCCTAGATTTAGATTCAAATTAACTCGCTAAACAACCGACAAAAAAGCCAACTATCATTCCCTGTAAATCGCTACCTCCTATAATGTCAGTTAATTATCTGAGTACCTCAAGAAAAGCAGAAACTATTAAACAATTGTTTTTTTTTTGCTTGTTTTTTAAATAAATAAACAAAATGTGTAATCTAATTGTCTTCCACACAAGTAGACAATTATATAAATATCCCTTTTGATATCACTTATGGCTAGACAGAAAAATGAACAGTCACACAGCACTTATGAATATCCCCAACTTACTGCCAATTAAACTCCTTCTTAAACTTCAACACCAAACACACTATGCACAACAAAAAATAAATAGAGTATGTTAGGATAGTATGAATGTTGTCTAATGTACTTATGAAATCTACACACTTGTAACATCTCCTACTACAGAAATCGAAGCGTCGAGAACACGCCGAAAGCCAAGCCACGAGGCCTCGCGTAACACGAAGATGGCGCACGGCGGCGTCGCCAGGTTAATATACTATAGTGCTACGAAAATGCTTATCAGATAAAAACTAATGAAATATAATCACCGAAATAATTGCTAAGCACCTATCCACAGCTTAGACTAGAGTACTGCCCTGTTCTGCAACGAATTATCCGGAAACCTGGAGCTCAAACGGGCCTCGCCTAGCAAGAAGTGGCGCACGGCAGCGTCGCTAGGTTAATTTAGTATAGTTTGCGTGCTACGAAAATGCTTATCAGATAAAAACTAATCAAATATAAACACAGACGTAATTGCTAAACACCTATCCACAGCTTAGACTAGAGTACTGCCCTGTTCTGCAACGACTTATCTGGAAACCTGGAGCTCCAACGGACGTCCTCCCACCTTGACACTTGGCGGCAAACTGCAAACTGTTATGCCATACTGTTTCAAGGTCATGTTAGGTCACCGAGGTTGTTGTAAAAATGCAAATGACTGTCATGTGATTGATGCCATTTTGCATGTTACTACATATCCTGAAAACTGTTGTTTGTCATCGTATACCTAAGCTTTTCCATACTTCATTCATGTACTTCACACCTTTACGGAGCAGTCCCGCGGGTGGCCCGTTTCCGGTGACTGGAGCAGGTAAAGACCTGGTAAAGTGCTGTTCTATAGGTGACCTGAGGTCAAATACCGGTTCTTGAATCTGTATTGTATCATTAGTGATGTCCAACACATCACTGATGCCAATTTTGAAGCATTTAAACACACTCACCGTGATCCATAACAATGACAAGCGAAGCTAAACAAAACCAGAAGATTTGGAAATGTTTGACCTCATTTAACCTTGAAGACATTGACCTAAGGTCATGAAATTTGCACACAATAAAGATCACTACAGTACCCATCACCCTGTGAATTTCGTTGTTCCAGCTTTAATAGGAGCCGAGATCTTATTGGGGCGGGATCCGCCGCCTCCCCCCTCCCTTCCGTGGGTGTTTCATTTTCAGAGGCCCTCCAGGGCGCATTTAAAAACACATTAATACCTAAATTTGTGCATGCTAAGGGAACCACTGGCCACCTCAATCAGTGAATTGTCAGCAACTGCAAACACCTGCAACCTGCAAACCTGCAAAAACCTGCAAACAGACTAAAGCTGAATCGTTGGTCCCATAGATGGATTTATGTCCCTAGATCCAAATGGTTTTCCAGGAAGCTTCATCAAAATGGCATTCCCCAATCAATTTGAGAGTAACACAAATGCCTCTCTATGTAGGTAAGTGTAGAATGTACGTTGGTACTGTACCATTAACTTACTGTAAAAAATATCCTCACCATTCCACTTCAACATGAACTACACATATGTGCTAAAGCTGTGCTTTAAGGCGCTTTATGTATTCGTGCACTTCATCATTCCAATGCTAAGTCTATGAATGTGGCTATGACGATGGAACCACTCATTTCATGTGCAAATGCTTATTTGTTATGTTGTGAGCAAAACAACACCATGAAGGAGCTTTGAAATAGGTAACATAGCATTTAATAAAAAAAAACAATGCAGCATAACCTAACCTAGCATAGCCTCCCATTGGAAAACAAATTGAAAACGTTAAAGCAATTGATGTTCTGAAAATTTTCAAAATTATTAAACCATATCCTGCGAAACCTAACCTAAGCTGCCTTTATACTAACAAAAATGCATATGTATATTCATGCAAATATGTAATTACATACATTGAACATACACACATACGTATATATGTACAGCTAACGACATAAGCTGCTCTTGAAGACAAATATAATTTTGATGTTTTAACATGTATTATGGAGCAAAATGAAACCTAACCTAACATGACCAAACTGAACCTATTTGTTTGCACTATGGAGGCAAAGGTGTGTACGAACTTGTGTTGTACCACCTTAAATAATTATAATGCCAACCATATAGCCAGAGAAATAAAGATCCTTAAACAACGAAACCTCCTGTCCTTTCTTCAACTAAACTTCCTTCCCATGCCTTAAGCTCAGACAGAATATATGTTTCAACATGGCTATCAAGTGTCAGGTGGGAAGCTTGAAATACTGCATACTTCACCATAGGCCTAGCCCACATATGAACAAAAAGTCCATAATTTACAACCACATAATTTATTACCACACCTATTCACAGGTGTTGATTTCTGGAAATGTTTGGAAAAATAACATGGAGGCAGTGGGCAGACTCAAATGAATTTGGGGCACCTCCATAGGGTCTGATAACAAATGCTTCAATTATTGGTGTATCAAAGTCAATATTAAGGATGCACTTCTCCTCAGAAGTATATGAAACAACACCCCTGCTGATATTGCTTGGGACATTTCTCTATACTGTAATGTTCATTATCATATGTTTCCATTCACATAAATCTGAAAACGCATGTGAAAGGGAGCACATACGATATGCCTGGGTGGTCTCGGTAATAATCATGGCATTGGAAGGGGTTGCATGTTGTCTCTACGTACCCCACAATGACGGGTGGTCACGTATGCGTACGTGCGCGATGATTTGAAGTGATGTCCGTTAGCGTACGCAGTCAGCTGATTTTCACCAAAATATAAATATGGGTTTTCATACATGTACCTGTAGCACCTCATCCTGTTTAAGAAATTTCGGTAGAGCATCTATGCACTTACTTGTGTCATAATGCCCGCAATGTGTTCGTTTATTTGGGTCACATGACTCACGTGATACGTATGGGTACCTATGGAATTAGGGTAACTCTACTCAAATGGATACTTCTACCTGACTGCGGGCAGGTTGACCTCAGCATGGTGTGATAAGAGCATCGTATATGGTGTAAGGTGGCCTTCGCGTGTACAAAGGTACCTTAAAAGAAGTATCTTCGTACTCTTCTGGGTACTATTATCCCATGTTTGAGTCAATTTTCATCTGTGTCTAGATAATAAAATAGTAGTTGATGATTGTGATATAGTGAAATTCCCAATAAAGCAATTCACACCCGTGTTTGCTAAACATATCTATGGTACATTGCAAATAACTAAAGATGATATGACCACAGCAGGTTATGGGCTGGAGGATCTTACAACAACTGCAGAAGCTGTAGAAAAAGCAGTTCCAGAATAATGGTACGACTGTCGCAGTGATAGTCTTTCTTTCACAAGTGTCGTGTGTGGCTACGTAATTGCTGGCAGAGTAAGTCTACTGAGTAGCTCTGTTGCGGGCGATTCAGAGGCACACAGGACACGACCTGTGAGAGGCCGCCGGACGGACTGCACGTCCGGTGATCCTCTCGCCGTTGCAAGGGAGCTATCTGACCGGAGGAGTAACGTGTACTGTGTGCATGCACATCACCTATTCATATATTATCCAGCCACCATCCAACCATTATCCAAACATTTTTCGCCCACTCCACGGCCAGTATCCACGCATTATCGACGCATTGTCCATCCATTATCCACACATGTTCTGTCACTGTCCACGCATTATGCATCCATTCTCCGTACATGGTAGAGCAATTATCAAAACACTATCCAGCTACGATCCAATCATTTTCCGAGCATCATCCAGTCAGGTCGGGTCCTGGTCGGGTCACGGTGAATAACTGGTGAGTAACTGGTCAGCAACTGGTGGGTAACTGGTGGGTAACTGGTGAGGAAGTATCGCTGATTGGGACGCTGTCGGTGACACTACTGGGTTCTTGAAATTGTTTTCGAAGTGCATCAGGTGTTGGTGGTACAAATGATGAACTGGTGCATCGCAATGCTTTCATCCCGGAGAGACCAAGAAGCACACTACCTCAAATGGTATGTTATCGATGGAAAGTTGAATCAAACAATTAAAAACTTTGCGCGAGATGTCATGAAATGCGCGTGATGTTATCCCGTTGTAGTTCGGCACGCATCCTGCCATCACACAATGGTGGTAACTCACCCACAATTACCGTGGGGAAACGTGGTCCACAAACCGGCAAGCAAGAAATGCAAAGCAGTATTTTATTTAGCTCCACCTCTGTCCACGGCCCAGCTCACCTACGGAATCAGCAAGTAACTGTCGTATGAACCATTCAAACCGGCCAAACGCGATTTCGTGCAGATCATTGGAGACGCGTAGTCAATTTCGTCTTAGATTTGCAAGTGGCTGGAACTGTTTCTGCTTGCAGTCAGTCGTATAGCATTCTTCAATCCACTGAAATAGCTGCAATCGGCTAAATGTAAGACTGCTATTGCGGGGTTTTCATGGAGAATTTGTTGTCCATATTATGTGTAGTATGTTGAGCCGCACCCGGCACGCTCGCGCGGTTGATATGTCCGCCGGTTGAGCCGGCGCGCTGTGCTGCGCCATGTTTAGGCATGTTATCGACCCGTGTGCCGGCCGGACCGATTCCGGCGGCGGTGGCGATTTGAACGGGCCAATGGGCGCGCTGGGCGAGTATGACGGCGTGTGGGGGAGACGGGCGCGGCGGCGGTTGAGCCGGCGGGGGCCGAGTGCGTTGCGGCGACCCGTCGGAGTGCGAGGTGGTTGAATAGACGGTCCCAGCATTGCCGTTTTTTCTGTCGCGTAAACTACAAGCTATTTCGGCTAGATCAGGCGCGATGCCGGGACCGGGTGACGACGAAGCGGTGAGTGCGGCGCTGAGCACCAGTGCCGCCGCGGCGCCGACGTCCGGTACGCGGTACTTTGACACGCGTAGCATACCGGAGTTCGACGGGACGGCAGACGTGGTTGAGTGGTAGAATCGCACGAAAATGCTCTGCGAGATTCGCGGTACGGACGAGGCAGTAGTGGCGCCGTCGCGCCTGACGGGCGGAGCTTTCGTCGGCTGGGCGCAGCTGCCAGTCGGGCAACGCAGCTCCGCGGACGCCACCAGGGACGCCCTGTACAAGGCGTTCGCGCTGGACCGGTATGCTGCCTACAAGACTTTCACCAGTCGGCGCATCCAGCCAGCCGAGGGTAGGCGAGTTACGCTCGCAGCCCTGGTGGTGCCGGAGCGACCACTAGGGGTGGACGTGATTATGGGCATGGCTGGTGTCGCGGCGCTGGGTGGTGTCACGTTGCGAACTGCGTCGGACGTGCGAGTGTGCGCGGCGGTGGCAGCGGCCAAGGACAGCGAGGACGTGCGGATCGACGCGGCTGACTTTGTGGCACGCTTTGAGGCGCGGACTGGGGCCTGGACGGTGGTCTGGAAGTGGGCGTCTGGTGACGGACCGACGCGTCTGCTGAATCGGACCGCTCAGTATGCGGTGCCGATAGCGGCGCGGGCGGCGTACGAAGCCGAGTTGGATCTGCGGATCCAGGAGGGCTGGTTGCAACCGTATGATGAGGGGACAGACGGGCCATCGCGCGGCCTGATACCGCTGATGGCGGTCCAGCAGCCGAACCAGGGCAAAGTTCGCCCGGTACTGGACTACCGCGAGCTGAATGGGCACGTTACCGCGCACACCGCGGATGCGGATGTCTGTGTCGACCAGCTGCGTCGCTGGCGACGGCACGGCACCCGCGTCGCGGTGGTCGATCTGCGCAGGGCGTACCTACAGCTCCGGTTGGCTCGGCGGCTGTGGCTGTTTCAGACGGTTGAGGTTCGCGGTCAGCGGTACTGCTTGACACGCATCGGTTTTGGGCTCAACATCGCCCCACTGGTGATGAAAGCCGTCGTGCGAGTAGTGCTGCTCCGTGACCAGGCCGTGTTGCGCGGAGTGCTGCCGTACGTGGACGACCTGCTGGTCGATGAGAGCATCGTCAGTGCGGACCATGTAGTGGCGGTGGTGGGCTGGGCTGGCGCCGCGACAACTCGGCGGCCGCGCCGCCGGCGGTGCTGACCCGACAGGCTGTGTTCGCTTGGTGTGGCCAGCTCGTGTCGCCGATGGCGGGGTGGTTGCGACCGGCGGCCGCCTGGCTCAAGCGGCGCGCCAACGCCCTGTCAGACGGTGGGACGACCCGATAGACGATGCGGCGCTGCGCGGTCAGGTCGACCAGGTGGCGAGCCGGCTCGGTGAGGCTGACCCGGCGTGCAGCCCGTGGTGTCTGACCGGCGAAAAGCTGATCGTGTGGACAGACGCGAGCTCGTTGGCGGCCGGAGTCGTGCTGGTGGACGCGGCGAGCGGTGGCGTCGTCGAAGACGCGAGTTGGCTGTGGCCCGAGTCACAAGCTGCCATGCACATCAACATGGCGGAGCTCGACGCAGCGCTGGGCGGCGTCAATCTGGCCGTGGCATGGGGAATCACGAACATCGATCTCCGCACGGACTCTGCCACAGTGCACAAATGGGTTGACGACGCTCTGAGCGCCCGCTCGCGCTTGCGTACCAAGGCGCACGGAGAAATGCTGATTCGCAGGCGGATCGATGTCATTCGGCAGCTGGTAACCGAGTTCCAGCTGTCAATGACAATTGGTCTGGTGCGGTCCGCTGAGAACCCGGCGGACGCGTTAATCCGCGTGCCGAAAGAGTGGCTGCGTGACTCGGGCCCGGCGGCCGACAACCCGCCGCCGGTGGTGGCTGCTATCGACCCGCGCCCTGACGCCGACCCCGCTCGTATCCGTGCAGTGCACGAAAACATTGGGCACCAGGGGGTGCGACGAACGATGTGGCACGCGAGACGGGGCGGAAACGAGCGCGTGCCGCGGTCCGCAGTCCGAAGCGTTGTCCTGAGTTGCGATGTGTGCCGGTCGATCGATCCCGCACCCGTGCGTTGGCGCCACGGCCATCTCGGCGTGCCGACGAACTGGGAGCGGTTGGCGATCGATGTGACGCATTTCCGTGACGGCAGGTACTTGATGCTAGTCGACTGCGGACCGTCCCGGTACGTGGTGTGGCGCTCGCCGCGCAGCTCGGAGACGAACGAGCTCACGCGGCACCTGGAGACGATCTTTCTCGAGTTCGGCGCGCCCCCGGAGGTCCTGTTGGACAATGCGCGGGTGTTTCGTGGGCGCCTCGTGGCGGCTTTCATGGCTCGCTGGGCTGTACGGTTGCGGTTTCGCGCCGTGCACGAGGCAGGCGGGAACGGTATTGTGGAGCGGCATCATCTTACCATCAAGGTGATGGCCGCGCGGCAGAAGTGCTGCATCGCCGGGGAGGTGCACCGCTACAACACCACGCCGCGCGACGGCGCGCACGCCACTACCACTCCCGCCGCCCGGCTGTTCCAGCGCGCTGGTAGAGACTTGCCCATCAATGACCCGGGGCGGGCGGAGGACAGAGATTACGGCCCGGTGGACGCACCGTTCCGGGTCGGTGATACCGTGTGGACGCGGCAGCGTGGCCAGCCGACGCGGTGTACCGACGAGTCGCGGCGCGGGGTGATCACGCGCATTCTGGCCGACCCGCTCGTGGAGGTGAACGGGTGGCCGTGGCACCGGCGCTGTGTCCGACGGCGGTTCTCCCGACCGGGCGACGTCGCTGGGCCAGTCGCGGGCCCGGACGGGGACGATGACCCACTCGATGACTGGCTGTCGCCGCCGCCACCAGAGAGGGAACTGCGCCCGCGAACGCCCGCCGACCCGGGCGACGTCGCTGGGCCAGTCGCGGGCCCGTCCGGCGACGATGACCCACTCGATGACTGGCTGTCGCCGCCGCCACCGGAGCTGGCGCTGCGCCCGCGAGCGCCCGCCGACCCGGGCGACGTCGCTGGGCCAGTCGCGGGCCCGTCCAGGGACGATGACCCACTCGATGACTGGCTGTCGCCGCCGCCACCGGAGCGGGCGCTGCGCCCGCGAGCGCCCGCCGAACCGCCTGATGCGGCAAATGTGACCGCGGATACCCTGTCTGACCTTGACTTGACGCCTGATGACCCTAATGATGAGACGCATGAACCGGACGCTTCCGCGGCGTCGTACAATGATGAGTGGCGGGCTGCGCCCCGCAGGAGTGCGCGGTTGTTGGGCATGGATGTGCCAGATGCAGGTGTGTGCGACTCTGGATGAATGATGATCGCTGAGAATCAGGGGAGGTGTAGTGTGTTGAGCCGCGCCCGGCACGCTCGCGCGATTGGTATGTCCGCCGGCTGAGCCGGCGCGCTGTGCCGCGCCATGTTTAGGCATGTGATCGACTCGTGTGCCGGCCGGGCCGGTTCCGGCGGCGGTGGCGATTTGAACGGGCCAATGGGCGCGCTGGACGAGTATGACGGCTTGTGGGGGAGACTGGCGTGGCGGCGGTTGAGCCGGCGGGGGCCGAGTACGTTGCGGCGACCCGTCGGAGTGCGAGGTAGTTGAATAGGCGGTCCCAGCATTGCCATTTTTATGTCGCGTAAGCTACATTATGTTCTTACGACGTTGCTGTACTATTACGCGTGGTCGGCTACGTAGAATTTGGAGTCCCAATTCGATGTTACTCAAATTGTGAATACCGGTTGGCAATTGAATCCTGGATCCCTTGATGATCGAGTCGTGTGTTCGGAAACGTGTGGTTTCCGAAATGGATGTGTTTAAATTCAAATTACTGGTTTCAAAACGTGCCATTTGGTGGTACCAATCCGAGGACTGCCAACGATTTGTTTACAATGATGCCCCACTTGTATTATTATAGGCAGGTGTGGGAGATCTAAACTTACCTTGCGGAGTCAGGACAGCACCGCGACAATGGTACGCCGCTGTTATATTTTCTTCGCAGTTGATGCGATAGTTTTTCCTTGGTTTTTACACGCCACTGTTCACAGTGGCGTACTGTACTGTTGTGAGTAGTGGCCAGCATGTCCACTACTCACAACAGTAGTGGACGTGGCACATTTATAGAAACTCACTCTTCCACAAGACAGCATGTCATATTTTCCCTCCAAATTTAAATTAGACTCCATTTCCACCGCAATCCAAACTAATCCCTCGTTTTCCACACATCGGGAATGACTCGACTATCCAGAACATTTACTTGCAGCATCCCAATATGGCCTTAACCCTCTCTCCGATCAGATCCTCACACACCGTTTCGGGGTAGGGTGTTTGATAGGAACCCCCTCTAATCTCCAAACTAAGCGTCGCACGACGACGAAGGCGGCTTCGTCGGGAAGCGCTCGACCAGTAAGGTCCGACACCACCCTTAAATTTTGTTCCCCCCAAAATCACATTGTTGGCTCTGCGGAGTTAAATTCGGGGGAGTTAAAAAAACGAAATATTTGGAATCAAGAAAGGACAGCGAAATCGACCAGGACCATAGTGTTTTTGCCACACAAAAAATCCAACTTGTGTTTTCAAAATATCAAAGTTTTGAGCTGTAAAGTTTTCTTTAATTTTCCTTTTTAAATAGGTAGAGCTGACTGAAAAACGTTGTTTGAAGTCACACTTGCTCTTATAAAACATGCTTACTTTTGCCAGAATGTTCTATTTTAACTCTAATGGGCAAATGTGCGAAACTAATAAGTAATCGAAAACGGAAAACAAATGAAGATTTCCTCCAGTGCGTTTTGTTGCATACCTAAATATAAGCAAAGGTTGAACGTTTTATTTAAATATCTATATCCGTTAAAGCGTGACGACTGGTTGAACTTCTTTGGAGCTGACCTCACTTGACCTAAACTAACTCGTTGACTCTAGATAATCCGACTTGAAAATTTTCACACAACATGCAAAATTGATGTGGGAAAAGGTGTGTCAAATATCATTCAAGAACGGAGCGCTACCGCGCGCCGTTCTTTACCACGCGCACTGGAGGGGGGGGGGGCGGATTCCGCCCCCCCCTAAGATCTCAGCTTCTATGAAGGCTAGATCAACGAAATTCACAGGGTGGATGGGCATGATAGCGAACTCTATTGTGTGCAAAGTTCATGACCTTAGGTCAATACCTTCAGGGTCAAATGAGATCAAAATAGCAAAATATTCTGGTTTTGCGTGGCTTGGCTTGTCATTGTTATGGATCGCTGTGGTTGTGTTTAAATGCTCCAAAATTGACATTAATGATGTTTTGGACATTACTAATGAAGCAATACAGATGTCAGATCCGCCATTTGACCTCAGATCAATATAGGAGCACTTTATTCGGTCATTACCTGCTCCAGTTACCGGAACCGGTCTCCCATCCCGACTGCTCCGTTGGGCGGCTCGACACAATCGGCTTCGCAAAGAAAGGAGTGAAATACATGAATAAAGTATGGAAACGCTTAGGCACACAATGACAAACAATAGATTTTGGTTTGTATAGGGAGTAGCATGTAAAGTGACATCAATCGCATGACAGTCATTTGCATTTATGACACATTCCAGTTGACCAAGTTTGGTTCCATTAGCCTATCATGAACTTGACCTGACTTGACCTCGGCGACCTAACATGACTTTTAAATTATATAGCATAACAATATGCATCAAAGAAGTCGCTAATGTTGTCAAGAACACTTCCCTATTGCCAATATACAGGAAGCGCATCAGCGCCGATTATTGTGCTCTGGCGCTGCGAATTGTTTTTACTTTAACGGCCCTTAACTTGAAAACTTCTCTGCAGATTTTCATTTTTCTTGCTTTAAACAATGCGCCGGTGATTTCTAAGCAGGTACGCGAAACATTTGGCGTATATCGGCCGGTACAATATGGGGTCTACGAAAAACCGGAGGGGTGGGCGGATTTCCCCCCCTCCCTCCAGTGCACGTGTTAATGAAAGTGTGGTTCACAGGGCTTCAATGAGTCCTGTTCTTATTTTCCTGTGTCTCTAACTGTAAAACTTTTTGTTATGTGGCCCTCCCAAACAGAAAGTTTCGCGATATTCGCCAATTTCGGGTCATCGGCCTGACCTGGAAGATCACCGGTTGACCGATAACGGTAAAACCGGGAGCCATGCGTCTTCTCTTATAACGAGCGATACGCTCGTTTTTGTTTCGCGGTTCTAGCTCATTTAGGGGCTAATCTACAAATATTGGCAAAATACTGCATTGTGATTGGCTGGAAAAACAAAAGTTGAGCGCTACTGATTGTTTCCAGGAAAAATCATAATTTTTTGTTTGATTTGTACATATTTTGTTCTAATCAATCGACTGGAGATGTAAACTCTAATCAATCACCTGGAGATGTAAACCTCACAAGTGCTTGAATTTTATAGCGCACCTCTATTATCATCCTAATGGTTAGATGGTGCGCGCAGAAAATAATCATCCGCCAGCAGTTCACGCAAATGATCTAAGCCGCGTGTGTTCTAAACATGCTAAGCGAGCAGTGAACTTAGTTTGATACTGAACGACATTTTCGTGCTCTATTATGAAATATCTATGTGAAATAATTATATGCAATATATATATATATATATATATATATATATATATATATATATATATATATATATATATATATATATATATATATATATATATATATATATATATAGATTATATATATATATATATATATATATATATATATATATATATATATATATATATATATATATATATATATATCTTACACCATGCCAGAAAGTGCCCTTGATATTCGGAAGCGAGCTTTTGCAAAATCATGGTTCAAAAGCATGTCTTCATCGCACGGGTACTGTTAATCATAGGGGGCAATCGGTCCTTTATGGCATGCGTGCCCGCGTGCATTGCCCTCTAGAGACAATCCGTCTAAAGACAATACCACAACTGACAATGCCTTGGCTTACGATATAGAAAACCACATACGCCTAACCTGATGTCTATGTATTGTGGTGTATACATTAAATTACTGCACGCGGCAACGATTCATCATGATGAAAAGCGAATCCGCTGCACCTCAGTGGTTTTTAATCCGCCGGTCAGCCCGAGGCGATAGAACTCTGAGCTCAAAGATTTCATTGCCAACAAACGACATGTATCGACCAGATTCATTGGCCGGAGAATTCAGCTGAAACGTTCAATGTTCAAAGTTGCACTTCTCATACCGTCAACACCCTACTGCGTGTTAAATAGCTTATTCCAGCATGTATAATATGAGTTTTGAAAATATCATTCTGGATTTTGGTCGGAATTATCAAATGTGGTGTTCCAATTATGCAACTTATTTAGATAATTATCGCGATATCTTATTTATACCCGCATGCTATCTGTATATTATATGACCCTTTACATTAAGGGCCTAAAACGTTGTAGTGTAAAGTCGCCATCCACTGAAAGTATGCAAAGAGAAGCATAAGAAATACCCTGCTAAGCTGATGCTGGAGACAATTTTTGTCGTTTCTTTCTGAAAAACTGAAAAAGAAAGAACAAAATTTGTACTCGTTTCTCGTCGCTTGCAGAGTGATTGTTTATGATTCGACATTGAACTTCCCTCCCCGACACCGCTTGGCGACATATACAGCTGGTATGGGCCGCCAGTGTTTCGATTGGAGGGGAATGCCGCCTGTTGACTAATGCTTTATACAACTACATTATTTAAATGAAATCGTTTCTGCTTGGTCCCCTGCCCCTCTAACGGGCCACCATGGAAATGGCGCCAAAACGATAGTCTTGACCTCCAAAATTTTGACACGATGTAAAATTGCCCACCTGACCACCTAATCTAGGGTTCCTGATCCTGCGCTGTTCACCCAGATCATCTGGTGTGAACCAAGCTAACATAGTGCAGCAAATTGTTGCCTAAGGCAGTGTCCGGATGTAATCTAGATAAATTTGTTAAGTTGGTAAATTCATCTTCCAGACATGGGTTTTGCATTTGCGTCACAAGAGGTGAGTCTTTGTTTTTATTACCTGTGGTGAAGCAAACCTCGGACCAGCTGGCTAGTATTGCCAGATCCTAATCGAGGCCCTCCAATATCGTTTGGCAACCGGTGACGTCATATGGGCTGGACAATTGCTCATACTCGCAGGCGCTTCAGCCAAACTTACGTGTTTTCCACACAACATTTCCGATCTTAAATACCATAAATATTTGATAAACTCAAATTCATTTGAAAGCTTTTAAAAAAATGTCCACGAATATGAGCCTTATTTTTTCCTAACACTAGGACATTTTACTTCAACCCACGCTGCCTACATTCATGTCGAGTGCCGCAGATATCACGCGGTGCCACGGGTAGTAGGAGTATGATGAGATAGCCCAACTGAAGATCACGGCCGGGAAGGAGGGGTAGGAGCAAGTAAGAGATAACTGTTGCAACACAATTCCTCCCCACTCGGTACATGGGCGTAAACAATGGTGGGGGTACTAGGGGCATGTGCCACCCATGGGAAGGTGGAAGCCACCCGACCAGGAAATTGTGCCAACATTTAGGCTGCCGGTAGAAGTACCGATACTGATTGGAATATCACGCCCTTATCACCTATGGCAGATACGGAGCCTGTAGCTGGTTTTCAGGATTGTTTCCCATTTTTCATTCGTATGCGTCTAGACCAGAAGTGTTCTTTGATTATACTTTTAGGACCAAGTGCCCCCTCAATGTTGGCTCCGTCCCCTAATAATTTAGGCTTTAAATTAACATGGGGTACCACGGAGCATGTCACCTATCGAAGCGGGGTTTCCCATTAACTTCATGAATTTTGCACCCAAATGATCTATGGCATAATAATCATAATAATGTATATATATATATATATGCATGTATGTATACATCTAGATTCTTGCCATTTGATATTTGAGGGCCTGCGGTGGTGCTTGAGCCACCTCGAAATCCATTTTCCCCCGCATGCAAATACTAGGTACGCTGTTGTCCACGCTACTCTTGCTGGGATGTGTGAACATCGAGTCTTAATCACTGAAATAGGCTTACTTAGGCCTCCAATATAAAATCCAGCCCATGAAACATAGGTATTTCTGTTAACCCGTCCCGTCTCGGAGGGTCTTCAACCGCCCCGCCCCCTAATGGTTTTCGCCGATAGTGAACGAACGGCGAGGGGCAGCGCGCCAAAACTTGGCATACCTTTTCTCACATCCATTTGACATGTTATGTCAAAATTTTGAAGTCAGGTCACCTAGAGTCAACGAGTTAGTCAAGGTCAAGTGAGGTCACCTCCAAAAAAGTTCAACCAGTCGTCACGCTTTAACGGATTCAGATATTTGATTGAAACTTTCAACGTTTGCTTATCTTTATGGATGCAAGAAAACGTACGTGAGGAATTTTCCATTTTTCCGTTTCTGACCACATGTAAATCTTGCCTATTTGCCGATTGCAGTTGAGATCGAAGATTCTGGCAAAAATAAGCATTTGTATAGGGCAATTTGACTTCCAACAACGTTTCCCGGTCTGCTCTACCCATTAGAAAAGGACAATTAAAGAAAACTTGAAAACTCAACATTTCCAAAATTTAAAAAATTGTGCGGGGGGGGGGCAAAACAATTATGACGCTGGCCGATTTCGCTGTCCTTTTCTGATTCCAAATAATTTTCTTTTTTCAAATATCCCCAAAATGAAGTCCCCAGAGCCAAAAAACGTAATGTAAGTCGTGAAAACACGTGAAAATCCCTAGTGATTTCACTTTTGGAATGAAATTATCTTTGTGTGGATCCGGACCTTACTCGTCGACCGCTTCCCGACGACATCTCTTTCGTTTCCGTACGATGCTTAGTTTGGATTTTAGAGGGGGTTACTATCCGTCTCCCCCCCCCCCCCAAGAGTGAGGATCTGACCGGAAAGACGGCGCAGGTTAATGGGGAAGGAAAGGTGGTGCGGACAGTAGGAACGGTTCCTCTGACAACCTCAAAACACTGCAGCTTAAGGTTGTTGATTCCTTGGTTTTTCAAACAAACATTTGCTCCTGTACCAGCCTTGAAGGCTTGTCGATAGCACTGACCATGAGTGTATCCCAGAGTGAGGCTACAGGGTGACCAACTGCCTCCCTGAAGTGATGAAACTTTAATTGGAATTTACCTGAAATTGAATACTCAGGGTACTGAAGCTTATAATATTGGTATGAATGTACACAGACATGCTTCAGCCCCTTTTTCCACACAATTTTGGACTAAGGGAAAACCACACATATGATTAATGCTCCAACATTGCTACCAGGTATTTGTACCAAACTTTCCACACCATTTTCGAATAAGGAAAAACCACGCACATGATTAATGCTCCAGCATTACAACCAGGTATTTGTACCAAATGCTGAAATTATTTCTTATTGGAACAAATACATCTTACTTGTCAGAAAAAGCTGTGGATTAGTGCTTTATTCATCTTTTTAGGCATGCATGGCCACAAATCCTCTTCTTAATAGCATCCTTTGCACTGCAGTTGGTCCAATTTTTCCCAAGTCCATTCAGTGTGCCTCTTGCTTTAAGGGTCATGTGCCTTTGTGAACCAGCTGATGCACACAATGCACCTCAAGTTATTAAGATTTATGGTCTTGGATGTGACCATGCAGAAAGAATGCTCCAATGTACTCCACTAAGAAAATGGCACTAATTACTCATGATAATACATAAGCAAATTGAAATGACAAAAGTATCATAGTTGGAAATGAGGATATTTCAATCAAAATGCACTTCAATGCTGCCTTGAAAGCTCTAGAACAATTCCGACATGCATATACTAATATACGGATATAATTCTAAAATTAATTCTGATAACCTGCATCTCAGATACTTCCAACTTGATTTACAAAATACCTTACCTTCTTATTACATAACACAGGGCTAGAGAGCAGATAATGAGGCACATGACATGCCAAATATACTTACTTTTTAATGCCATATAATGGTTTCCATATGCTGAGCAATGGGTATTGAACTATGGTTATATCTGTCATTGAACTATAACTTGTTTGTTGTTTTCATCTGGTGTTCACTGCACATTCAAGATTATAATATTCCAAGAGATAGGTAGCGAAGCTTTTTCTCAAAAGGCAAGTTAGGATATGTTAGATGAAGTTATGCTGCATTTTTGTCGATATTCCATTTTATGTTCTGCTACCTAAACAAAAGTAATTTTTGTTGCTATTTTGCATACAACCTGAAAAATAAGCATTTGCACAGAAAATGAGTGCTTCCATCATCTTAGTCACCTTCATAAATATTGCATTAGAATGATAAATTCCAAGGTTTCATAAAACGAATTAAAGCATACCTTGACCGGCAAGCCTAGGTTCATATTTGTTAAATCCTGCTATGGTTTCAATTTCAGTTCGTGAAACTTTAAGCGTTGTGAACGATAAAAGGTTGAAGGTTGTTGTATCCCATGCACTGAATAAATTCTGCACCAACCTTAAGAGCATGTTCAATACCCTAGGAACCTAAACAATACTCCTCAGCCTCATATTCCCACGCCAACAATCAGAAACACCGTATGCCAAACCACTGGAACACTCTCGTGTATTTACTGCGCCACAGCTGGATCTTAGCCAGGTTTTAATATGTATTTGAAATGTTTACGTGACGTCACCATATATACCAAAATCCTGGTAGAATATGTTAGGAATCTAGCACATTTCTGGTTACGTTACTTGGGCTGGAACTGTAAAACCTACTAGACTCCGTTGTACCATTTAGTCATAGTACCCAGATCCCAGTCCGTTTTACTTTGCCAAGGCAACAACTGAAATATGCAAGAATAGGCAAGAAACTGAAATATAGCATGATCCTAACTTTACTTTTGATGTAAACTCAGCACCTCTTGGTATATTGAAGGTCGTACATTTGTTGTCACGCAACTGAAATATGACGTCATTTTAGAATGTAATATTTCACTGGAATAACTCGGAATGAGCTATATATAAATATTGCCAGTCAGCATTGGTTATATATTTGGTTTGTTTCAGATTGCGATCTAGCGGCAGCTGTGAGCATTGCCATCACACCACACACTCATTAGCACATCTCCACCAATACACCACCAGCAGCGGTTCATCACACAGCTATCAACACCTGTCCATCACACAATTTCCGGCAGCAATACAGCCACCAACGCCGTACACCCGGCTCTGCGAGACTTCTCCAACACAACGCCTGCTCTCACCTTCCAACATGCTCGCCGTGTTCCTCGCCGCGCTGCTGGCGACTCTCATACCTCCTGCCACCTGCTGCCTGAGTATCGACCGGTACAAGGTCCGCCTTCGAGGCGATCTGGCCATCAGCACCATCGGCACCGGGGCGCCGCCGATAGTCACCTCGTCCTGCCACTGCTGCGCCCTCTGCCACCACCAGCCGCTCTGTCGCAGCATCGCCTATGACAGCAGCAGCCACACGTGCACCCTCTTCAGCCGCGTGGGCGGCCTGTCGGACGTGGAGGAGTTGACCGACACCAGCGTCAGCTTCTTCTTCCTGCCGGAGCAGTCGCAGAGTGGCGAGTTCTGCCGCCAGGACAGCGACTGCCAAGTGGACGGCCAAGTATGTCGGGCGAGAATCTGCACTGAGGACCATACCGTCACCTGCCGTGACATCCAAGGGATGAACCACAGGCTGCCCTCGGGCTTCTACTGGATATCGGTGGGCGACCACGAGTTCTACAGCCAGTGCAGGATGGGCGACGGACAAGATGGCGGCTTCACGATGCTGCTCGCGTCTTTCACCCGCATATATTGGACGGATGAACAGCTGTTGTACAGGGAGCCATACGCAACAAATGAACGGGCTGACTTCTCTATCCTGAGGTGAGCCAGTAGTGAAGCCAGGGTGGAGGGGGAAGGGCATCTATGGGGCGTTGTTACGGTGTGTGGCCCCACGCAATGTTTGGCCTCTCAGCGTAAGTAGAGGTTTCGCTGCGTTCAATATGAAAATTGATGTCGCCGTCCGCTATAGCTCGGAAAGAGTGTCGGTGCTGGTCGGACGGTAGAAGTAGAAATAAAAATAGAAATAGACAAGTAGAAATCTAGATGACAAATATCACTTATGATATCACTTAAAACTAGACAGGAAAATAAACAGAAGTCAAACAGCACTCATGAATACCACCAAATTATTATTCACTTCTATTTTAAACTTAAACACCAAAAGACTATGCACAGCAAAACTAAGTAAAGTATGCGAAGAAAGTATCAGTATTCTCTAATGTAACAGTATTCTCTAATGTATCAGTATTCTCTAATGTATCAGTATTCTCTAATGTAACAGTATTCACTAATGTATCAGTATTCTCTAATGTAACAGTATTCTCTAATGTAACAGTATTCTCTAATGTATCAGTATTCTCTAATGTAACAATATTCTCTAATGTATCAGTATTCTCTAATGTAACAGCATTCACTAATGTATCAGTATTCTCTAATGTAACAGTATTCTCTAATGTAACAGTATTATCTAATGTATCAGTATTATCTAATGTAACAGTGTTCTCTAATGTATCAGTATTATCTAATGTATCAGTATTCTCTAATGTAACAGTATTCACTAATGTATCAGTATTCTCTAATGTATCAGTATTCTCTAATGTAACAGTGTTCTCTAATGTAACAGTATTCTCTAATGTAACAGTGTTCTCTAATGTAACAGTATTCTCTAATGTAACAGTGTTCTCTAATGTATCAGTATTCTCTAATGTAACAGTATTCTCTAATGTAACAGTATTCTCTAATGTAACAGTGTTCTCTAATGTATCAGTATTCTCTAATGTAACAGTATTCTCTAATGTAACAGTGTTCTCTAATGTAACAGTATTCTCTAATGTAACAGTGTTCTCTAATGTATCAGTATTCTCTAATGTAACAGTATTCTCTAATGTAACAGTATTCTCTAATGTAACAGTATTCTCTAATGTAACAGTATTCTCTAATGTATCAGTATTCTCTAATGTAACAGTATTCACTAATGTATCAGTATTCTCTAATGTAACAGTATTCTCTAATGTAACAGTATTATCTAATGTATCAGTATTCTCTAATGTAACAGTGTTCTCTAATGTATCAGTATTCTCTAATGTATCAGTATTCTCTAATGTAACAGTATTCACTAATGTATCAGTATTCTCTAATGTATCAGTATTCTCTAATGTAACAGTGTTCTCTAATGTAACAGTATTCTCTAATGTAACAGTGTTCTCTAATGTATCAGTATTCTCTAATGTAACAGTATTCTCTAATGTAACAGTGTTCTCTAATGTAACAGTATTCTCTAATGTAACAGTGTTCTCTAATGTATCAGTATTCTCTAATGTAACAGTGTTCTCTAATGTAACAGTGTTCTCTAATGTATCAGTATTCTCTAATGTAACAGTATTCTTTAATGTAACAGTGTTCTCTAATGTATCAGTATTCTCTAATGTAACAGTATTATCTAATGTAACAGTGTTCTCTAATGTAACAGTATTCTCTAATGTAACAGTGTTCTCTAATGTATCAGTATTCTCTAATGTAACAGTGTTCTCTATCTAATGTAACGCGCACGTCCGGGGGCAGATATCTCCCCCTGCGGTTCTTCCTAATTTGCCGCCATACTAATCGAGTTAGCAAGGCCAAACCTTGCATGGCTGCTCATTCATCTTTTTTGCATATCCCCATACATTTTTAACCCTGGGTCCTGTTAGGTCAGGTCACCAGGTCAGACGAAGTGACCCAACTATACTCGGAGGTTTTGGTGGCATAGCTTCCACAATAATTGAACGATTGATTTGAAACTTATAACACGTCATGATATCATCAGGGAACATAATATATATCGGTACTTTCATAGCATTGACCTGAGGTCAGATCGCGGCCATGACTTCCCCCATTATAGAGCTATGGTAAAATATACAAATGTTTCCTGATACAAATGTTATTTGCTCTCGGAATGATCTCACAACGGTTGTGGCGTCTAGTTGGAAGCTATCCTCAATGCTACCGCTGACATTTTTGCTCAGTGGCCTCACCAAGGTCATCTGAGGTCACCTGAGATCACAAGCACATTCCTGCGCATATCGCACTGCATTGAGCTAGAAATCTGAAATTACCGTCAAAACGTGTCTATTGATACATAGTTTCGGTTGACCTGACCTTAAATCACACCGCCTATTGTCGATAGCACATTTCAAGGACTGTCGAATAGCGTTCCCCGTTTGTTTCCATCTGTTGCAGGTCCTGATATATGTGTCGATATCTGAGCGTCCCACTCAATCTGGTCTCATTTAACCTATGATTACCCGATGACATGAATATTAACCTGAGCGAAAAATGACCGAAACACTTTCGATAGAGCCTGTCACCAGCTATCCAGCGCCGATCTCCGTTTGTGGCTCGCTAGCATAGTTCTAGAGATCTTATGAGGCAGACATCTGCCCCCCCGGACATGCGAAGTTGGCGCGGACCACCGGACGTGCGAATGCTAATATCTACACACAGAAACTTACACATTGAGTGTTTTTTCTGCTAGATGGTGGAAGGTTGAGACGACATTTTGGAGATTTTTCGCTCTACTTAACTTTTAATTTTGCAATGGAAGTTAACATTTTGTTTAATGTTTTACACGTCAAAATGGTGGCTTTCCAACATTTCGCAATGCGAACTCGGCACATTCTAGTAAAGTAGTGAAAACACTATTGACGGATATACCTTTTCTTGCGCCGGCAAATCCTCGCAATCTCTACAGATTTACAATATTTTTACCTCTTGCTAGGGCTTCAGTGACTTCTTAACCTGCTGTACGAGGATGACATCGCCTCGAGCAACAACCTGTGCGTGCCTGTCCGACGAACATTTACACAGGCGGTCCCTGTGTGCTTGGGGTCGTGCGGCGCGCACGTGTGTGTGTGTGTGTGTGTGTGTGTGTGTGTGTGTGTCTGTACTTCGTGTATACCGAGGCCATTTTCTGTTTGCACACCTGGGAACCGAGGACGTTGAGGTGTATACCGAGGACATTTTTGACGTCCTCGGTATTAAAACTTCGTCTGCAGCATTATCAGATGCTTACTAGTCACCTGAAGATTTTTCTCGACATTCTCGGTTTTCACCATATTTGTGACCGTGTGTGTCCAGCAGGTGTGTGTGTTCTATAGGGGGAATGTGAAAAAAGTGAAATAATTTGAAAACTTAAGTATGTTTGGAATGTAGGGGGGGGATGTTTTTGGTTTTTTTGTTACTTTCTTTCTTTGTGTAAGTATAAAATAAAATAATTTAATTAACCACCAAACACCAAAAAAAAACAATATTTTTTTTTTTTTTGTTTTAGTTTATTCCCCACACAAAAAAAATTAAATTTGGTTGGGTTGGCCTCCCGGGACAAAAAGAGGATAGAGGATAGGACGTATCGTTGCCCACCACTACACCGAATTGGAGGGCGCGACTGGATCATGTTTGCAGCGTGGTGTGCGGCTCGATGATGTTTGCAGCTTGCTCCAGCCAGGAGAGGATTTGGACAGAATTCAAAGGTGAGTGCTATTTTGGTGAAGCCAACGTAATTTATCGATGTATTTAGCTTGTACAATATGCCGGTACATTCCATGATAGTAGCAGCGGCGAAGTTATATTAATTTGTGGCTCTTCAAGCACCTTCGTTTGGCATCTTCCGTTTAGGGAGATTCTTCATGCTTGTGGTTTTTCGTCTGTCGTTCCCTACCTTGATATGGTAAGAGCGTGAAATTTGATAAACATTCCTGCCTTTCTTTACTCTACGTCGTGCCGACATTTTCGTGTCTTAATCTCATCACAGGCGGCTCCAGGAATCAATTCTGGAAGGCACTTTTTACATACATTGGAAAGCTTAGGAATAGGACGTAGATCTGAATATTTTCACTGTTCAGGTGACTATAACGTGAAATTCAACTGCTCATACTACCTTCTTGGTCTATTGAAATGCTTATTTTAAGCCTAATATGTCAAGGGCGGATCAAAGGGAGGCCAAAGTTGGGTCAACAAGTTACTGGTTTTACCAAAGTAGTATTAATCACGTTATCATCGAAGGGATGGCTTTAGTCTAGTACTTCACGTACTTTGCATGCCCTTATTCATATGATACCATATAGCCAATGAGCTAACTTGTGTATTATACCATTGGCGAACCCATAGAAGGAAAATGGGTATGGAAAGTTCTCTTACCAAAGAATGCAAGCGTTTGAATATCAGAATTGGGTCGCCACAAGTACATATTGATTCTGAGTTTGTACTGAAAGTCAGTGATATGTATCCATAAATTTGCGAGAAAAACATGTTTACGGTAAACTTTCGTGGGTGGGTATAGGAGATAATGTAGCTATAACGGAGCTGGGGACAATAGCAGCCCATGAAAGGTGATAAGACACCTGGTACGAAATTAACTTAACCCTTTTACGGTATGGTTTTGCTAGACCTGAATATGTAGATTTGGGGAGGGCATTCCAAAACTGTCCCCCTTAGATCTCGGAATCTATTGGGCCCATTTCAAAACTCAATAGTTCAAGATAATTTTACCGGTCAGATTTATATTTTTGTGATGTCGAGATGGGCGTTTTTGCAATAGCAAAGTCAGGAGGAAAACATGGAGAAAAATTAAAGCCGCATGGGTCTGTATATTCTCAATATTCTCAACTTTTAACATTTGACGCCATGGAATGTGCCCTCAATCAATCCATTTCGGCTTACCCATTCCCTTCGTGTATTTGCCTCCACTCCCCCCCCCCATCATTTTCAGAAATCAACACTCATGCAAAGTAGTCACCAGGGAATCATATTATAAAAGACCCTGATTATGGGCTGATGCAGGAATTCTCAGGTGGGGACATATTTTCCTTGGAGGTGCTTAGTTCGATCTTTTCATTCGGCGGCAAAATTCGTTGGTCGGGCAGGTTGGGGTGGGGGGTGGGGGTGATCTCGAGGATACCGGGGAGTGTCTCTTCGTTTCAATGCCTCGCCTTTTCCTCTGAAAGGGATGTCTGGCTGGAAAATACGTTGAGCGTATTTGTGCATGTCCTGAACACTTCGTCATCGACTGGATCTGCCATTGAGAACATTTATGGCTCCGTCACTGCTTGTGACGCATTATTACCGTTTGTCCTCCTCCTTCCTCCAAACTTTATAACGGCAACGTAATGATGCCGCTTTTAGAAAACCGGTCGCTTGTTGCCAATTTTGTCTTCCCCTGGATTCGCCTCTGACATGATTTGGCTCAAAATAGGCATTTTTGTAGGTAAACAAGATAATATGAGCAACTGAATAACAAATTACAATCACCTGAAAAGTAACACGATGATGATATTTAGGCATGCTGTTCCTACGTTTTCGCAACAATCCGTCAGAGGTGCCTCCCAATATTTGCCCTGGAGCCGCCTCTGGTGTAGTCACGCGATTAAAATTTTGCGACTATAGAAGAAAGTTAGAAAAAGTCACCGAGTTTCTCCCCCTATCACAATTGGGAAGGGGACGGCAGTCGAAAAAACACACCGGGGAAGAGAGCGAAATCCGCTCTCAGCTACCAAATTGGTGTAGCACGCGCACCTGAAAACCTTACTCATAACGCTAACCGGGATTTTGGAGAGGGGGGGTCGATAGGATCAAATGAGGTTGAGATCCTCCGGCGCGTCGAGCCGTTATGCCAACGAAGCCTTTGTGACCTTGAACACATGGCAACTGGGCGGAGGGCCGGTTGGCCGACGTTCGGGAGCATTCGTACATCGCATCCAAGAGTGGAAATCTGTGATCAAACCAGTGGCGGGGTGGTCCGGGTTCTTATTTTCGGGACATATGTTCAAACTACTGAAAATGCAAAGTGAGACACTAACACTTAAACCAGTGCAAAACCAGGGGCCCGTCCCATCTCTCTCTGACCGGCATCTCCAGCCATGCCGGCAGCTTTCATAATTACTAGCGATCTCCAATTTTTTTTTTGCGTAGGATGTAGTATCAATTTGCGAGACAATCAGAAGACTTCATTACAATATTCCTGTGCATGCATGACATCGTCGAAACAGAACAGTAGTGCATGGATTCCGCCTTTTCTCCGGCCATCGTGTTAAAGAGAGAAGAACCCCGTCCTGGACGAGTAATAAGTTTCAGGTCTTAGGATAATTGGAGGAGCATCTGTGAGGAAGGGGCTTCGAGGGACGAGCAGGCTAGAGCTAGCAGTCAAAGGCTTATCCGATAGTGCGGACAGGGCGGGGCCCACCTCCCACTACACCCTTAGCACCCTAAAATACGATGGATTGAGAAATGTTGGGATTTTAATCACGGAAAACCAGAAATTTACGAAGCGCTTCGCGCGCCGGAAGCGTCCTGTGTTTCATCGCATTTTCCGGGGTCCCCCCCTTAAGAAGTTTCTGGCCGCACCATTGTTAGCAGTTGTTTCTCTCATGATGACAAAAATAACTGATGTGACTCGAGGGTTACGTATTCGGTGGCTCTTGTAACAATAACCTAACTAGTCAGACTCGTGCATATTTCTCAAGGGCCTAAGCTAAGGAAGTTGATCCCGTAGGGTCGGATCCAGAGAGGTCAAAGGGAACATGTCCCTTCCCCCATTGGTGAATTCAAACCAAAAATTTGTACCAAAATGAAATTTTCTGTAACTCTAAGGACATTTCCTGATATAGCAGGCCTTAGGCATATGATATATCGGGTCTTAAACAGGGTCGACGCATGTTCATATCAAACGAAGATTTTTTCCTTCGAAATCGGAAATTATTTACTGCTCCCCAAACCCGGTTTCTGAATGTGAGCGTTTAGCTAGAAAGGGTTCTGGAGTAGAGTAGTAGCGTTAGGCTAGTATGGTTGCGGATTGTAGAGTGGTAGTATATGTGCTGCAACAGTATGATTAATTGTAGAAGTTAACGATGTAGGCAGTGATATGTCGAAGGAAGCTGTAGAAACATGCAAGACCCTGAGAGGCAGCATAGTTGACACTCGGAGTAGAAGTATGGTGACATCAATCCTTCAATCCTCCAATTCTCCAATGTTGGGAGCGAGTACCGAGTGGTACTCAAGGGCCTGGGTTGTTCATGATTAGATAGCGAGGCTTTGTCTAAAGGGGTTGATATTTGTATACTTGTGCGGATGAAGTTTGTGTCAAAGTAGACAGTATATTTCTACCTTGATTTTGTGGCATGTCAATAGTAGATGCCCGCTTTAGGTGGGCTTCCTTTGAACAAAAGTGAGTAGAGCTGATAAGGAGGAATGCAGACGTAATTTTGTTAAGGGGGACCCAAAATAAAAAGGATCCATGAAACAGAGGCTGATTTCTGTGCGCAATATCCTATTTTGGCCTTGTGAAGATGTACAGATTGCTTGCATCTATTGTATTTGTTTGTTACTAAGGACGGGATGGAGCCGGGCCTGCACTTGGTTGTGTGTTTACTGCTCAATAGTAGGTGTAAGGAGCTCCTTCGAGGCCTTTCCTGGTCAGAAGACTAGGCAGGTCATGGTGATTGGTGGAGAGGGGGGGACGGAAGGCTAGGAAAGAAAAGCATAGATTGTGATGCTTTTTCACAAATGTCAGAAGTTTTAAGAACAAGATTAGGGAAATCAAATGCGTGACATCTGACGAGCCTTTTCCGTTATAATGGAGACCAGTCAGATGGCGGGGCGGTACCATCCAATCTCCCTGACATACTTCCAGTTCCTATCAATTTGTTATTTCCGTCCAGTGGCGTATTTGAAATCATGCAGAGGCTGGGGTGCCAAGCAGAATTTTCGAATTGAAGACTGTCGAGTGAGGTTAGCATACATAAATGATGTTAAGGGTTTAAAAATTGCAACATGACCTAACCCAACCTAGCCTAGCATCCCATGTAAGGATTTGTTTTATAAATGGTTAAATAAAAATGCATCGTTCTAAAAAATTTGAAATTAAAAACCTAACGCAATCGAACCCTTTTTGAAAAGTCCGAACAAATTACAATATTTCCCAACTCGGAAAAAAATTAGAACCTTACTTAGCCTAACCAATCCTAGCCCCTTTCTTTTCTTCACGGAGGTTTAAAATGCATGAAAAATTTGTCTCGTGAATACCCAAAAAGCACAATAATACCAATTGCCCTCCAAAAAAGTACACAATGCTCAAGGGAACTTCTCCTTCATACTTCAAGGGCATTTGGAAATTTGAAACAAAAATAGTAGGCAAAAGTATATAGGTATTTAACAAGGGGTATTCTGTTTTTCAGTCACCCATTCTCACCTCGAGAAGTATTCTGGGAGACATCTGCACTCCAATTATGGAACTTTCCACATTTTCAGGAATTATTGCGAGGCTAACTTGACCCCTTACGCCGGACCCCCTCCCTAACAACGGCCCCGTGCGCCGTGCATGCCACTTCTGAATGCACTATATGCACGTCCTTGCCGTGACCGTTTCGGTGCGTCGTCTCTTCTGGAAAAAGAACAACAAACGTTCTGCCGTTCATAATTCAGGCTTCCGCTACGTTCAGCCCACCTCCGATGTAGGCTATGGCCACTGACGGTGGCACTAATACCTATATAGTAAACCGACGTACTCTGGATTCGACAAACAACCAGCCAAGCCGTTAATAATATTAGTTGCTTTGTTGGCTCAGGCAGACCAGCATCCCCTTCAGTTTCCCACAAGCAACCCACTCGTCGCCCTACCGCTCGGGGTCATGGGTCATGGCTCTGCAGACGACACCTAACACATTAGCACCACCAGTACAACCCTGCTCAGCCTGCGGTGGCCCAATGCGACACCCACGGCCGACGCCAGATGCCATATCATCTTATCAAAGTATGAACCGCGGGTCTCGTATGTCAGTGTTTCGCAGCACAGGGAGTCACTGGACTCAAAGACCCCACATTAAATGTTGAGAAAGAAAACATACTTAATGGCATGATCATCTCATAAATACATGATTTTGCAATAGCTTCACAACGAAGGAAACAATTTCGTTAGTCAAGCATACACACCTGGTTTAAAATAATCCACCGAAATATAGATATGTCAATTATCAATCGCATATAGTCAATACCAAACACATGGGAAATGAGAGAGCAGTGCTCGGACCGACCAAAAACCTGAAAAATAATGCAATCATGGGTGTGCACCCTCAGTTTATGAAAGCGGCTACAGGCCTTGGGGTCGTAGTGTAGATCCACGGCGCACACTTTCGTACCTTTTTGCTTATTGGGTGGTTCACGACGCACTGTATGCACAATCATGCCTAATAGCGGAACCCACACTGTGTCGCCAGTGGGCCGCGGGATTCGGAAATATCCAGAGCGGTGCCAGTGTTGAACCCCGGACCTTTGCATCCAGAGCTCAACATCGCAATTACTGGGCCATCCCCACACCTTGCACACCAACATATTTTTGTTTTCAGACCTGAGACATCCTTCATCCATCTGGGACACCCATTCAAGCTTTGGGCACACTACTTGCAGGACAAAAGGGCGCATTCGGCGCCCTGTTAGCCAGTAACTGGCCTTTTGCGCCTAAGGGATGGAGGGGCACGGGCCAACGGCCCCTAAATACTCTAATTTGTGTATGTGTAGCAAAACCGGAATGATTATAGAAGTAAGCTGAAAGGTACAGTGGGATACACTTTCCTATGTCCAAAGGTGCACCGGGTTAGATATTCGTCGCTGCATGATGAAGGATCCGGTGAACATTCTTCAAATTCGTGCCTACAAGGAAAACGTGACATTTGTCGGACTCACTGGATAAGAAAGCACTGGATAGCAAGCTATGGTGTCCATGTGTTGCCGCGTTTTTAATCCTGGGGAAAAAGACAACAATACATTCCCTGAGGGGCAGTACATATGACCACCACATGAGCTAGGCGAGGTCAAAGTCGGCAGCGCTTCTCATTTTAGTCTTCTCGTCTAAAATGAGACTTCTTATCAAAGTTTCATTCTAGGGTTATGCTTTCTGAGAGCTGTCCGACCGAGGCATCAAAATACTTCCTGTTTTGCACATTTATGTGCAGATATTTCTCCAACGAAAACGCAACAATAATCTGGGTCACATCGATGATATGACCACCACATGAGCTAGGCGAGGTCAAAGTCGGCAGCGCTTCTCATTTTAGTCTTCTCGTCTTCTCGTCAGGTCACGAGATTAGGTGAGAATAAAAACTGGTTATCCCTGGAATATGTTGCAGGGTATGTTGTCTTCTACAAAGGCGCAAAGTTTCACGTCGCTGTCAGGTCTGATCACGAGTATATGCTCCAAAATAGGGAAGGTGGGAACAGTGAACTAACAAAGAATTGACGTCATATATCTCGCCACTGGCATTTGGTCATATATCATCTAGAAACTATGGCTTATTGCAGCGTGGTCCCTGACTGCAGAACTTTCTAGCTCTCGGATTGTGCCTAACGACAATCCAACTGTTGCAGGTGACTGCGGCTCTCAACGTTGGCACTGACCTGAGGCTCGTGGCGGGGGCGGTGGTGCAGGCGCAGTCAGGCACAGTCGTCGAGTACAGTCGACTTGTCCTAACCGTGTGGGACAAATGAGCACGCAGCTGTGCCGGCGCGGCCAGTCTGGCTGACACGTGGTGCGTCTATTTCAACAAGGGCTGTAAGCGACTGGTGCGTTCTGGATGTGCTTTATAATACATGAAATCTTGCTCCAAGCCATCTGGCAACCGTGCGTGTGCGCAGCAAGTATATTACTGAATCTTCGAAAAGTGTACCTTCGACGTACCCTTGTGGAGCGCCTAATTGCCTTTTAACCAGAAAATGTCCTTTTCCTCAAAAGCTCATCTAATGTGTCGACGGGATGGGCGGACATTCCCTCCGCATTTCCCCTGCTGCATATCCCTCCACACATAGCAATCGTTAAATCCAGTGTATATCGGGGAAGGATATCCTGGTGACTGTACCATACTACGCATTGCCATTTACCTGGCCTTCCCTCATCCAGTGATAATGATATGTCCTGCCCTCTACTTCAGCCCTGTTCATTATTCGATACCAACTTTCCGAATTAAACTTTTCAGTTTAGATCGGAAGCGACGGAATTTCAATTTATCTCAGTGTTAAAATCCTAGGTGTCACCATCAGTCCTCATCTACATAAGACAAGCACATCCCCGCAGTCGTTGAACGTTGTCGCATGTTATTAGTCGGCCTGGCTACGATGTGCCACGGGGTGCCCAAAGGCACAACGCGAACGTTCATCGAAGCAAAATATTTCCGCATGCTCGATACTGCATTGGGGCCTGGAGAAGCTGCACTGCAGCACAGAAGAACCGAAAGCCATCCATTTTAGTGCTCGTACCGTGAGTGGCTTAGGCCGACGTTAAGCATGTGACTCCGGTGTTGCGAGAGTTGGGATGGAGACGAGTTGATAGCGTACGTAAAAAATGTCTGCGTTTATGCGCCACTTCCTGATAGCACCAAATGCGCCAGAAATCTGCGTGGAAGGATCGTAGATCTCCACGGTGTCCGCCTGCCATGCACGGGCGATCAGAGAAAGCCGGCTTGAGCTACCTCATGCTCGGAAAGTGTTCGCTCTGGAGCTTTCTATATAAGGCCAACAGTAGCTGAAATCATGTCCCATCAGATGTCAGGCACCCATCAGATCATAACAGACTAATGGTGTGATGTGACCGCAGGATGTATGACGCATCTTCGATGTGTGGTAGGTACCGCAGTGCCGTGTCGAAGAACAGTGTTTGCTTTGTGCTCAGCATGTCTATCCATGTGTGGATGTATGAAACCAGTTTTGTAAAATTGACATGGATGCTATGGCACGGCATATCTTTGTCCCAGTTGACTTATTAACACCGAGACAATTGCTGTGACACCAGTCAAAACGAGTTTCGCCGTGGGGTTTAATTTGTTGGCATGTCATTGGTTGAGTGTTACCAGCGAATAGGTCCCAATCGGGACCTTAGGTCAGTAATCGTGACCTTAAATACAATGTTGAAATAGATACTCGTCTTAAGACAGGTACCTATCCCTATAACATGAGCCCCTACCTTGGGCCCGGTGATTATTAACATGGAACCAAATGAAGGAAGCGCCCTGAAGACCCTGAAATACATGCAATATTCCCCAATTGGGTCTTACATTGTCATAAAATACAAGATCCCAAACCAAGGACCTTGAACAAAAGCCTCTGAGATCGTTGCGGAGATAACTACAAACACTAGCTTTGACTTACGTTGTTTCTGTGATTGGTTGTGATTTTCAGTGTGAAGCCGTCTCATGAAGACCACACTTCAAATGTTTTGTGTATTACTGAGCAGGGGCCTCTTTAAAGGTCAGGAGCGACACCCCTCCCACCCCTTCACGGTAAGAGGAAGCTGTTCCCCTCTTTCGCGCGGTGGTTGAGTCACGAAGCGCATTGGATTGCCTCTAGGTTTTCAGCTTTGGCCTGCAATCAGAAATGTGTGAAGACTTAAGCCCTTCCACACCGCGGGCACGTATGCCGAATGGAGGATGATGAAGGATGGAGGATGATGAGGAAAGCGATGATGGACCAGATATCGAAGGCTCATGGGCCACCTCCGCAAAGATGTGTGACGATATACAATGTGTTTGACTCCCTCCGAAAGGTGGGTTGAAAAGCTGTCAAAATCTCAGAAGCTTGTGGGACTTCCTACAGAAATATCTGCTTTTATCTAATATGGTAGCGGATGGTAGCGACCCTCAGTTTGAAGCCTTTCTTCTAGAGAGCACTCAACTTTTATGGCGCTTCCGGCACGGGGCCTCCTCAGATGTCAGGAACCCCGCCTTCCACAGGGCAGGGGGGAAATTCCCTCGCTCGCTGCCCACCCCGGTGGCGACGCCCCTGGTCCAGTGTGACCGAATTCACTCAGCTAATCGTCAGGATGTAAGGGAAAATGATTCCTCAATATTTGGTTTATCGTGAATTGAAATGGAACCGCAAGTAGCTGATACCTTCACGAGTGCTACTCAGGGTTTAGGATATATTTTACTTCGAAATGCATTGGCGAAGTTTCCTCGACACTTATCATTGCAAATCTTGGACCATTGCTTCCCACAGCACAACCAACTCAAATTAGTCTCGATTATATGTAATTGAAGTGGATATAAAAACAGGGAGATAGGGCACGGACGCATAGCTCATCGGACGCCTGGCCCGCAACAGTAGCGTCGACATACCTGACACCTTAGCAATGGGCGCGGGGCGAGGGCCAGCACATCCCACGTCAAGCGTAATCGCGTGCCTGCATATCCTACTGAAAATGCTCAAACCCTACGTCAAAACAACTGTAAGACTATTCACTAAAATAGGGAGTGTGCTTACAAATTGTAGTGAAATCCTTATCGAGAAAAGCACACGTTCTACGAATAAGAAAAACACTTTGGGACAGGCTTTTCACCTTTCATCTTCCACGGTCAGATGGCCTTTGGCTGGTGGCATACCCAGGATGGAATCCTGACCACGCTTCTGTTAATCAACGCCTCTCTGAAAGGCACAGGAGGGAGCGTAGACGTGGAGATTGAGAAGAGTACAGCTCGCGCACATGATAATCAGTCCTCCGGTGGTTTTCGGACGCATTTCGACTTAAAGTACAGTTGTAATTTAAACGACATATATATACAATCGAGCGATATATGTAAGCCTTCTTCAGTGGTGTAAAAACCATACAATTTTCGCTCAACTGTGACAAGAATCTAATAGCTTTTCAATTGGGTAAATTTCCTTGCTTTCATTCCCCTCCCTCCCACACGATTGCGAACATCAGGATACGAATCCATGATTTTTTAGAACGACGGTCCTACGCTTAGGAATCTTCCCATGAGCTGGGATAGGTTGTTTGGGCTCGGCGGAGGAATTATCACAGACACATAAGACCACACAGATGCACTTATTAGGATAAACCAAACACACTGTTTTCGCATTTCAAAGGAAGTTGCCATTGGTGCCACATCAGGCCACAGTCCTCGGTGTGCACAATGGACATATTTGGACACACATTGTCCTCGGTATTCACGATAAATATGTATGTGGACACACATTGTCCTCGGAAGTCACGATAAACATGCATGGACACACACTGTCCTCGGTATTCACGATAAACATGTATGGACTCACACAAAGTCCTCGGTTTTGTCAATGTCCTCGGTATTTCAATCCACACTGGAACCAACAATTGGACACTTCCTCCAAAATCGACCCTTCATCTTACTCGGCAGATCTTGCTCTATCACCGAGAAGAAATCGATGCTTCTGCGGTGGTAAATAAAGGGTGTCCTCGTTTGTGACCGCCAGGTCATAGTCCTCGTTAGTCACGGTAAACACGTATGTGTGTGTGTGTGTGTGTGTGTGTTGGGTTGTTTTCGTTAAATTGAATTTTTAAGGCATACCAAAGTGCCGGTAGCATTCGTCTAAGAGCTAATGGGGTGATTCCAACTCCGGTTTCTAAGGAATTGATGGGTGAAGTAGTTATTGAACCTAGTGCGATACGGATAAATTTGTTTTGAATGGTGTCAATAATCTTTTTAAGATGATGCGCTGGTACCGGCATATACTTCGGATCCATGTTCTATTACGGGTAGAACTGCATAATTGTAAGAATTGTGGAGTAGTAGAAGTGTAAGGCGATCGGCTCCGAGTGATGAAAAAGTGATGCATCGAAATAAATTGAGTCGGTGAAAACATTTGTTCTAGATGTGTTTGAAATGTTTATGCATTGAAAGTCTGCGGTTTAGAATGATACATAGGAATTTAAATGAAGTTACAAAATGTGTGTGGTTCTTCCCGAGGTGAAGCGGTGTGCCTCTATTTGGGCAGGGAGTCGATTTACCGAATATCAGTGTTCGAGATTTTGTGGCCGAAAGGATGAAACCGTGCTTCGGTGACCATTCGTGTATTTTGTCCAATGCGTTTTGTAAGAGAAGTAAGCAATGTTCATAATTTTTGCCGGAGCACCAAATTGCACTATCATCTGGAAAAAGTGAATATGATATATTTGGATGCATGTCATCGAAAAGATCATTGATGATAATGTTCAATAGTACTGGTGAAAGTCAACTTCCCTGTGGTAGGCTGTTCTGAAGAAAATGTGGATCGGAAATAGCTGACCGGCACCTGATGCTGAATTGTCGAGAACCGGATAAAAACCTACTAAATAATGTGCAAGCTGCCTATTTATACCGAGTTGTTGAATTTTGAATAGCAATGCAGGTGTGAAAACAATATCGCATGCCTTGCTTATGTCTACAAATATTGCAACTGGGTGTTCATGTTTTTTTTTGTAACCTAGGCGAATGTCAGTTTCTAATCGAATTGGATGATCCATTGCGCTGCGTCATCGTCGAAAACCACATTGGAATGGAGATAGTAGATAATTTATTTCCAGATACCAGGTCAGCCTTTTAATAACTTCGTACGAACAGTTTTCCTAAACAACTGGTGAGTGCATTGGGTCGAAAATTATTTGGGTTATCTAGGCGTCTTTACCGAGTTTTTGAATGAGGATGATGATATGTCCCCTGGAACATTTGACTGCAGGCGAGTGTACCCTATAGAATTTACCTTTAACTCGAATGCAATATAATTTAAAAGCAAATATATTTGCTATAGCTGTGTCAGAGGCCTTTCTCAACTCAATCTTTGATGCACATATCATGTCTGTTGTCACCACCCATGTATCGGCCGGCTTGACAGGTGATAGCCTCGGGAAGGCGCGCGGCGGTGCCAGTCTGGTCTGGAGCTGCTGTGGTTGTTCACGATATGGCGCTGACGGGTGGCGGGTGGGAGTCCATCGCAATGGCTGAGTGGAGGGTATGCAAGATGACACCCCTGTCACGATAGCAATATTATGCTTTCCCTCGCACCATCCAAACCGCACAGTAAATACAGCTGCAACTGTATCGACGTCTGCTGTTCTCGGTAATGCTGACTTTCTTCCGCATGACAAACATATGTTGAAGTTCTCGCCCTGTCGATTGCCGTTTGTTACATCTATCACCAGCATCTGCCGACTAGGTGACTGGTCTTTTCAAAGGAAGACATATGCAGGCTTCTGGCCGCAAATCAGGTGCAATGTGTGGGCTCTAAATTATTCCAAGGCGTGACAGAACGCCGACATTATTTCTCCAGTTGCGACACGTGGTACGGTATTTCATGTATCACCTCTTTTTAATGATTATGGTCAAGTAACAGTCGGCTGGTGGGGAAAGCTACGTTAGCCAGAAAGCTGGCTTTCGAGTTTGGTTTATTGTCCTTTGGTTTGTTGTCATTTTGTTTGTTGTCCTGCCTTTTCGTTCGCTCCGCTCTCATCGCTTCGAGTTTCAGTCAGTTTAGCGTTTTCACAAGTTGACTTTCGCCCCTTCGACTTTTAGTTCTTTCGACCTTGTCTGTTCGACTTTCGTCTTTTGACTTTGTATCTTCTGGCTTCTTCCGGGCACGCCAGAGGTCATATTAAGTCAGTATAAGGGCGTCGGCGTAAATCCATGTCAAACATCTGAAAAGGCAGTATTTGTTGTCTTTCGATATGGTTCGTCAATAATTAACATATGTGAATGTCTGTATATTCATCATGGTGAAAAAGCGTTAGGTCGGGGAAAGCCATTTCCGATCACAATCAGCCTTGAAAGCCACCTTCCGAACTATCCATGTTAGAGGTACAGGAGTAATGTCATTGGAATGTTAATATGGTCCAGAGCTCATATCGTATCCTATTTCTTCATTTTCTGTCATGCTGAGGTCGCTAAAGGTCATACTAGTTCAGCCCAGTGACATGTCCTTTACCTTGAGGCATGATCTGGAAAATATGACTATATATCGGTTCTCGATTCCCAAGCTGGACCCAAAGTGCATCAGCGGCCGCTGAAGACCATCGTCGAGGCGGTGGTGGTGCGGCCGGAGGCGCGGTCGTCCAGACGGACGTTCCGACGGTGTTTCAGCCTGCTCCTGGCCGCCTCCGCCGCCGCCTGGCTCGCTGAGTGTGGTGCTGTCGCCGCCCACGTCGCCGTTCGTTATGGTCATGGTGCTGCTAGGAGTTGTTCACTACGTTTGGCAACTGTTTTTTAAGCTATTGGATGGCACCCTTTGTGCTTCGTGTTGTGGATCTACGACCACTCAGCGACTGCTCATGGCGTCGCCCGCCTCTCACCATGGCAGGAAGAGAGGACATAGCGGGTAATCGAACCGAATACCTCTGACATACCGCACACTCGGCTTGACATCTGAGCTACCAAGATCCTAGGGCTAGATGAATGAAACCGATCAGTTAGCTCTGGAGCGCATTGATCGTGCATTGCATTTAATCCATGTTCATAGCCTTCACAAGATCAACGTTGCTGCAAGCTAATAACTAAGGTTAGTTCGTTCCGGAATGTTGGCTAGCATATATATATATATATATATATATATATATATATATATATATATATATATATATATATATATATATATATATATATATATATATATGCTATATATATCTATATATATATATATATATATATATATATATATATGTATATATATATGCATATATATATACATACATATATGCAGATACACAGGCACTCATTGTGGTCCAGTTGAAGTCCGCTTCAAGGCGTCTGGGCACCTCCTCCTATGGTCGGCGACCACCTGGAGAACAAATTGCAGCTCGTCCTCGTCCTTAGTCAAACGACCGGAATACTCCTGGTCCAGGCCAACACCACGCTCGTCGTTTGTCATGGACAACATCGCTACAGCGACCCTTGTATCTCTGTCCGCCTCGTTGTCTCTCTGGTTGGATGCAGGAACCTCCAAGAAAACCACTGGCAACTTCAGCTTCTTGAACAGGTTTTTTGTGTTCGTGATAAAATCGTCTTGCAGTCTTGCCTTGCAAGGCATCGGTCGGCACCGGGGATGTTTGGAAGGATTTTCTTTGCATTTTACGGTGGACATGGCGTGCACCATGCGATTCTTGATGTCATCTTACTGGCGCTCATCGAAAATGGCAAGCCCATCAACTTGTTTCGATAAGCACCGAAGATGTGATGACAGCTTCTTCGTCGTTACCTTGGAAATAGCGTGGATTATTGAGCGATATTTGTCCATGGGTCGCAGTAGGATCGAGTCGCTTGCAGGAGCATTGATTGGTTGTGGTGCCAATATCTAGGCTTTAACGTAAAGTCGTGCAAAAAGATGCAAAGATACCGGAGGTCATACACTTCCCTAGTCAATGGTTTTAACTGATATCTAAACATCCAAACTTTGATTGTGTATATTATTTTTACACCTATCTGGCTTCATGTATTGCCCAATTAATTAGAAAGTGTGTACCACGAGGAGGTGTAGCACCCAGGAACGGCATAGTGAGCTCCAAAAGTTGTCTGTAATCATCCTTTGGATGATACTCCTTCAAAGTAATCTTCAGAAAGCTTATAGCTTCTTCTCGCACATCAGCGACTGCACTGCACTCGTCTGAAGAAGCGTCTTCATAACTTCCTTGATTTACACACTGCCATTTGGCTTGGAATCGTTCGAAGAGCAAGACTTGTGGCTTTGAAAAACATCCATTGCTTCAGTAAGTGCCGCTCCTGCAAGAAGTTCGACGATTTGGTGACGACATCCAATGTCAAGCAGATCACGGACAAGCAACTGCTCCGGAATCATACAGGCCCCTTTATGAATGACAATAGTTTCTTCTTTTCTTCTTCAGCTTCTCGTGTCAAATCACATTTCTTGAAGCTCTTCTTCAAGTTGCCAGCATTTAATAGTGTCCAAAATTGCACGTGCCTGGACCTCGCCAGTTCCCAATAGGAGTTTCAAGCACAGCAAGCAACTGAGATTAAAGGTGAAAAAGCCGGCGACAAGCAGACGTATGACAGCTAAAAGGACACATAAGACTCTATTGAGTCAGCCAAGGACTGACCGGCCTTCTCTTCCAAAGTAAAAAAGAAGCATATTTGTGGATGAATAAATCATGGCAATGTCATTTTCTAGGCTAGTTTACATTGGCAGACGGCACATTTTATATAGTTGTGACGTCCTTTTGAGCCAGCCACCGGCTGAAAAAGAAACAGCGGCGCAGGTGGCGGCCCATGTTAAATTCACATAGACGTCAGCGATATGTGGATGAGACATCAGCGAGCTGTCACATATGTGATAATTTTGGCACGTTCAATCTCACTAAACCACCTATCTGGACCAAGAAGAACCTGGTCCTGGACAATGACGTCACGGAAGTAAAATACATCTGCTTGCCCGTAATTAGCATACTAATTCGTGAAATAATACAGCAAATCAACACGAAGACAATTTTCTGCAGGCATATCACCACGGATACCCACAATATTATTACTATATTACTACTTACCAAGGCTAGCTGTGTAATTTTATGTGACGTTATCAAGGTTTCAAAAATCGTCGATCATCAGTTCGTCGGTAGGTATAACAGGGAGGATGTTTCGCCTTTTGGAGCAGCTGGAACGATGGGTAGGTCGACCACTTTTTATCATGAAGGAAGGTGGATTGGTGCTGAGCTAGCTCTAAGTTTTCTATTACAAATCGTAGAAATAGCTAGCTCTAAGAGCTCGTTAACAAATCGTACCCCACAATCCTTAGGGAATGTGGGGCACGATTTGTTCAACAAGTGGCATTTGAGGATATTTCTTCAAATGCATCTTCAAATGCACTTGTTGAACAAATCGTGCCCCACATTCCCTTAGGGAACCTGGAGACATGCCGGTAACGCCTGTTGCCTCCCCTAAAATCCACATTTATACCCGGCCCTGACGTGTGGTGACGAATATCGATTACAATTTCGCCGTGATGTGTGTAAGTCTGCGTGGTAATGTGGTTAGTTAGAAAACATCAGAAAGGTCAATGCCAATTGCCCGACATGTTCAAAAACTGGCGAAAAAAAACCACAAGGGGATGCTGCGTGGCCTCCGCTGACGATGGTCAATGGCTCATATGTCGGGACAGCATAATATTCGTACTATATTAATTATCCGCTTTTGGCTTATTGGTCGATTTCTTGTAGGCAATTCTCGATAACAATTACATCTTCTTTATTGAGTTAGTAATGTCTGTTTTTCTATATTTTGCAGGTTCATTAGCAATCAAAGATGAACTAAACGTTTTCGAACCTTCGCTGGATGTAGCGCCACCTTAGTACGAAGAACCCAGAAAACCGGGAGTTTCCCCGTTCCTGCTCAACACCATGTTTTGTACAATTACACATGTGCAAAACAGGGCCGCAGTCTCCGCGACATCCGACTGTGCGTTTCCAATTTCGAGTTTGTGAAAGCTGTGCATGGTTGTGACATGTGCACACACATTATGTCGCGAAACACGTCGTGCCATGGCGGCGGCATGACATGCATTCCGGACGGGAATGATTTGACACGCTAGTGAAGAAGCAGGACTGTCGGTTGGTATGTCACTTTCAGAATGGTAAGTTTTCGTACATACATCGTTTGTTGCCAGGTGCGACATGTGGAATTGCTCGACTCATGTCTGTCTGAACAAACTGAAGACCAAACTGCAGCCCTCACTTGCAGTGACGTGGGTAGATATGATATAGTTCATCATGAATGGCCATGGGCACCGTGTGCGTTCAGATGGCTGTCAACCATTCTGCTTTTTCTTTGGAATTGTGATGTTCGCCGTGTACTTACATTGTAGCACATTTTCCAGTGTTCTATACTGGTATTCCCAGACGTACTGCTTTGAAGTGAATGCAAAAGTCTGCATGCAGTAGCCATATGGTCAGTGTGGCGAACATGTGCATGGTGTGCGTAAATCATTGAATACTGGATTCAGTGGCGTATCAAGGAGGGTGCAGATGAAGACCGATACATTTTGTCCACGGGCGCAAAATGACATGGCAATTGACGCGCTCCTAAACTCCAATTCATCATCAATATCGAGGTTCCACTTACCCTCTAATGGAGTCCGCCCCCCCGCTAAAACGCGCTTCGGCAATTCACATGTCGCCAAATATGCTATAGCCTCACGACCCATACGAGTCGCATTGGGAAGTTGCATCGTTCCATAATCCCACCCAGGTAATTGGTGGGAAACGATGAGGACCCAGGGGCCGATATATTGTCCCTGCACCTTAGCCGCATGCGCTATAGGCTATGCTATGGCCCAACGACCCCATGCAAATTCAACGGGCGCCATCGCTGGCGTCCCAGGGCAAAAAGGCTCCAACAGCTCTGAACTGGTGAATCTAGAGACCCTATTGCATCGGCGGGAGACCCTAGCATCCGGTGATAGCAAGGCCACGACAAGCGTGTCCGGAGGAAATGCGAATGTGACAGAGAGCCTAACTGCGGCCAGAGACCCCACCAGACCACGGGAAAGCGCTGAAGCTGACAGTAGCAACAGTTGGGCTGGTACCACAAGCATGTCGATAGGATGCTGGCAGGTATTTGGCGAGTAGGATGCCCCGTTCCCAATTACAACGGCAGAGCTCTTGCAACCCAAAGATGGGCCCCAAACGACAAGGATTTGGCCATGGGCATCTCTAGAAACCCACAGGTATTTTGACGGTCCGGAAAGGCCGCATAATCTAGGCTTGGCAGTTCTAAATTTCCTACGGCAAGTTTCAATTGGCAAGACACCAGTAGTCCAACTATGAGTCCATATCAAATGGAGGGAAGTTGGTCCATTTTGGCTACAGCGGGCCCAGCATGGTGAAATGTCCAAATATATCACGGAAATGATCCAAAGGCGCAACAGAAGCTGCACGGTCTTTCGGCCCAAAACGTCTTTTTCACAGAATTAACCCGTCACGTCTCGGGGGGTCTTCAACCGCCCCCCCCCCCTCAGGTATTTCGCGGATAGCGGACGAACGGCGCGCGGCAGCGCGCCCAAATTTGCTATACCTTTTCCCACATCAATTTGGCATGCTGATTCAAAACTTTTCGGTCAGGTCATCTGGGATCAACGAGTTAGTCAAGGTGAAGTGAGGTCACCTCCAAAAAAAGTTCAACCAGTCGTCACGCTTTAACGGATACAAATATTTTAATGAAGCATTCAGCGTTTGAATATCTTTACGGATGGAACAAAACGTACGAGTTGATTTTATTTTTCGTTTTTGACAACCCATACATTTTGCGTGTTTGCCAAATTGCAGTTCAAATACAGGATTATGGCTTAAGTAAGCATTTTCCTTAGGGCAAGTTGACTTCCAACAACGTTTCTCGATCTGCTTTACCCATTGAAAACGGAGAACTAAAGAAAAGTTGAAAACTCACATTTTTGAAATATCAAAAAAAAAATTGGGGGGACCGAACAAAATATAGCCCTGGTCGATTTCGCTGTCCTTTTCTCATTCCAAATAAATTTTATTTTCATATATCCATAAAATGAACACCTCAGAGTCAAAAACATAATGTAAGTCGTGAAAAGTCGTTAAAATCTAGTCCCCTTGGTGACATCACTTTTAGGGGGAAGTATTTTTTAGGGTGGACTCGGACCCTACTCGTCGAGCGCTTTCCGATGACACCTCTTTCGTTTTCGTGCGATGCTTAGTTTGGATTTTAGAGGGGGATCTTCAACCGCCCCACCCCCACCCCCGAGACGGGGTGGGAGGATTTGACCGGGAAGACGGCGCAGGTTAAATTAGCTCCTTTTAGACAAAAAGGTGTCCCTACAGTATGCTCCACTTGTTCCTCCTCAACGAATATCCCGTTGAAGACGCTTCTCCGATGACATGTACTCCCTCCCACGACGAGAACTCCTCGATCCACACCTGCTTGTAACGCCGCAGTTTCTACCTATATGCGAGGGAAGGCAGGTCCTTCACTTCATCTCCACACCATCCCCCAGCGAGACGCATCCATCCTGACACCGCCATCGTCGGCCAAGTTTCCCGACGCCACTCGGTTATGCCATGCTTCCCGATACTGCCAATCCAATTTCCCTGACACCATGCTGTTTTATGTACTTTTAAGGGGAAAGTACCCCATGTTGATTCTCCCAGTAATGCAAACCTTTAACATGGGGCCATACTGAGTTTGCTCCCACCCCACCCCACCCCCAATCAATTTGGCCAGTCCATTGCCTTCATGCATGGTACCGTCCTCCCAATAGCTTTCAGAAATCGAAGCCCGTGTTTGGTATTGTCCAGCTTTATGCCAATGACACCCGTCCTATTGTTCTAATGACATGGTCGGTACCATCCCCCTGAGACCACCGGTTTCACTGTGCATCTGCGTGACACCACCGCCCCATAACACGTGATGAGTTGAGTCCTGGGTTCTGATCCACCGCCCCATAACACGTGATGAGTTGAGTCCTGGGTTCTGATCCACCGCCCCATAACACGTGATGAGTTGAGTCCTGGGTTCTGATTTGTCGAAATCCTCAACCGCCATGCATTACTCACCACATGCTGCACGGACGAATCTGGTATTGCGATGCTCATGGGACTCATTCCGAAACACCGCGCACTCTTAGCAAAATGATTAGTTGAAGGGGTATACATGAAGGAAATTTGGAGGATCGTGGTGGACCTATTCATTGGCGGATCCAAAAGAGGGTTGCTTAGGTCTTACACACTATAAGAGGCAAATTTTTGTCGAAATTGCACAATAAAATGTCATTTTGTCGAAATCTGAGAGAATTTGATGACATAAATATTAGGTCAGAGACTCAACGACTTCGGGTATTCTGATCTGATGACTTTTATTTCGAAATGGGAGAAACGTTTGAATTCCTCCACGCCAAGCTGTTGGATCCCTCCCTGGATTCATTGCATGTGATCCCATGCTAGACGCTCAAATTATTTTGGGGGACTTTCAGGGCACTCAACACCGCCCGAAAGTCTGCAAAGTCACACGCTGGCTCGTACACATCACGATAATCTGAGTTGATTTGCACAGACAGCGCCACCAGTTTAAATCGACTGCGAGTGGTTTTACACCAAACGGCACTTCTGTGTAAATCACAACAGATTTGAGTGGATATACACAGCAGGCAGTCCCTGTGTAAATCTACTCATGAGTAGCTTTACACAGAGAAGCAGGCGTGTGTAAATCGACTCATGAGTCGATATACACACATCTAAGAATAAATTGTAAGTAAAAACGTTGAAATATTCTTTCTTCATGTGCTGAACTTTAGTAGAGCTAGCCAACATGGAACAAACCTCCAAATTTGAACACTGCGTCTCGCTATATCAGACCTGTATGAGCAGATCTGCGATTTCTAATCTGGCTCCACTGGTTATGTGTATTCTTAACACTGAAACTTTGATCATTGGACCCTATTAAAACACAGTAATGCTGGAGTATTCCTTGGTCAAAAACAGTTCAGGCTGGGTTAGGTTACATTTTGCTAAGGTTTTGCTTTGAAAATCTTCGAGAAAAAAAAGTTTGGATATTATCTATTTCTTGAAGAATTTGTATTGTATGGAAGGTTAGGCTAGGTTACGTTTAGTTATGCTATATATTTTTATTTGTTTTGAATGTTACTTTGTATGCTGTATTACCGAACTCCATGCCCATCCCAGGGTGATAATTTACTTCCCAACTGAAAAGTATGCAAATGCAGAGGAAATGAGTGATCACATCATGCATGCATAGTTTAGGTTTGATTTCATTTGAATTTTCCATCTTCCTTAAAAATAAAAAGAAAAGCATGTTATATTTATGCAAGAGCACCTTCTGTTAGGTTATGTTCGTCTGGTTAGGTTTCTCCATGATTTCGACAATTTTAAGAGAGCAAATTGTCTGCATTTTTCAAATTCTATTGTTTGATTTTTTCTTTAAAGGAAGGTTAAGACACACCATGATAGACTATCTTGTATTTATTATTGGAACATTGATTTTTTTTGCGATGTTGCCAATCTCAAAGTCCACGCTTTGGCGTTCTTTTGCTCACAAACTTAAAAGTAAGCATTTGCACGAAAGATGAGTGATCCCATCATCTTATATTCATGTATTCACTACATTCATAAGCATTGCCTTGGAAATATAAATTACAATAATTCATAACACATTAAAGCACAAATATGCAACAAACCTTCTTTTACGGCAGCAATGCAATAGAATCCAAAAGAATTTCAACCAAAACCAACATTTTGAACAAAAAAGCCAAGCCAAACTGAGCCTAACCTGCTTTTGAAGAACTTATATTTTAATTTGGATTATGACAATATCTTTTAAGTGCTTCAACTTATAAACCCTAAACTCACCTAACCTGACATAACCAAATCTCTTCGTTTGCCTGATCGTGGTGGGAAAACGTTAGCAAAACTTATTTTGTGACCACCTTAAACCACGATAAGATATTATGGAAGTTCGAGGTAATGTCAAGACAAGTTTTACCACAATTTACCTTCATGAAGCAAACAAAGTGCTAGGTCTAGCTGAGTTATGTGCGGTTATGCTTTTGTTATAAGCTATGATTATATAATTTTAGGGATTTTTTCCTCAGGCATTTTTTTTCTACAATAACATGTCAGGCTGCATTCGATTAGGTTAGGCTAGGTTTTTGAACTTGTTACTTTAAAGGAAAAATGTGATTAAATATTCCTTGTTTTAAAAACACTAAGTTGTTTTCTTGAACGAAAGAGTAGGCTATGTTGAGTCAGTTTATGGTGTTTTTTCTCTATTTCGTACGTTACTTTTATGCTAATTGCTCAACCCCATGTACTTTTTTCGTGATATTTTGCCCCCAACTGAAATGCGTTCATTTGCAGAGGAAATGAGTGGTCGCATCATGCTCACCACATTTATAAGCGGTGAATTGGAAAAAGAAAGTTGAAAAATCAAACGTTATCATAAACTGAAAACTTACCCACAATAATAGTCAAATATTGTTGTGAGTGGCTTAAAGATCAGAGTAGGAATTTTGGTTAATATACACATTGTAAGCATGTTGCTCTCGATGGCAAGGCTGGCGAGATTTCTGCTGAATGTTAATTGGCTGAGTGGCAATGATGCTTCCTTGCTTGGCATGTCAGGTAGGCCACCACAAGAAACATGAATAATTTGATCATAGTTTTGCATTTATCTGTACCATCATGCCTATCTCCCACTAACACCGAGAGACATCTTCACGAGCTAAAGCTGTTCTCCGTACTTCAACCTGTTGTACCTCTTTGTGTCACGCAATTCTTTTTTATACTTAGAGCAAACACAGCACCAATCCACCTTCCTTCATGATAAAAAGTGGTCGACCTACCCATCGCTCCAGCTGCTCCAAAAGGCCAAACATCCTCTCTGTTATACCTACCGACGAACGGATGATCGACGATTTTTGAAACCTTGACAACGTCACATAAAATTACACAGCTAGCCTTGGTAAGTAGTAATATTGTAGTAATAAAGACATAAAGACATAAAGACATAAAAGATTAGTGCAACTATGGGCCACAAGGGCCCTTCTTGGTTGCACTCTGTACACTGAACCAGTTGCCCACCAAATCTGTCAATCAGCCCTCCCTGTATTACTGAAAAGCAAGCCCTCTATTCTTATAATGATTGACTATGCTGTTTTTAAAGATGTTCAATGTGCTGCTACTGACGATGTTTTCTGGCAGCTGGTTCCAGTGTTCCACTACCCTGTTGGCGAAGAAGGTTTGCCTTAACCTTGTTCTGCTGTGGTTAACTTTAATTTTGAATTTATGACCTCTAATTGCATCATTTCTGTTAAATTCAAACATTTCCCCCAGGTATCCCCTCTCCAGACCATTCACAAATTTAAAGACCTCGATGAGATCTCCTCTCAGCCTTCTATATCTAAGCGAAAACATATTCAATTTCTTCAATCTTTCCTCATATGCCAGGTTGCTTATGCCATTAACCATTTTTGTAGCCCTCTTTTGTACTCTCTCCAAAAGCCAACAATATTTTTCATAGCTAGGAGACCAAGCTTGGATGCAGTATTCCAAATGTGGCCTGACGTATGCACAGTAAAGCTTCCTGATCACTTCCTCACTTCTGTATGATACATTCCTATTTATTGCCACGAGCATTCTCAGTGCCTTCTTCCTGGCTTCCTTGGTCTGTTCTGATGCCCCCAGTTTTGTGTTGAGAATAGCACCTAAATCCTTCTCCTGTTGAGTCACTGATAGCACTTGGCCACCCATCAAGTATGGAGCCTTCATATGCTGCTTACCTACATGCATGATTTTGCACGTATGCAAATTAAGTTTCATTTGCCATTCTTCGGACCACTTCACAAGTTCGTCTAAGTCTTTTTGCAGCGATATATGCTCATCTTGACCTGTTATTGCCCTAAAGACCTTCAAATCATCCGCAAATTTCACAACTTTACTGCTTAGGCCACTTTCAATGTTATTTACAAATAAAATGAACAGTAATGGCCCTAGTACTGACCCCTGGGGGACTCCACTAAGAACATTTTGCCATGATGACTTAGTACCATTTAGCATCACTCTTTGCTGTCTATGTGAAAGCCACAACACTATCCATTTTAAGATGCTACCTGCAATACCATGGGACTGAGACATGATCGTTCTTTTCTAAACCCATGTTGAGTGTTTTGAATCAATCTGCTACCTTCCAGATAACTAACTATTCTATCCTTGATAATTGATTCGAGTACCTTGCAGACTAGGGATGTGAGACTTATTGGCCTATAGTTTTCAACTTTCCCTCTTTTTTCTGTCTTGAAAATAGGAACTACATTTGCCCTTTTCCAATCTGTTGGAATTTCATTATGTGAAACTGATCTACAAATATTATACTAAGTGGAAATGCCAGTTCCTTTTCAGTTTCCCGCAACACCTTAGCATAAATTTCATGAGGTCCTGCTGCCTTATTTGGCTTTATTTTCCTGATATGATTGTAAACAACATCACTATCAATGAAATCAACATCATTTGTCAGATCCCATGTCACTGAACTATGGTGTACGGTCGGCAGATTGGCCATATCTTCCAATGTAATATTATGAGTATCCGTGGTGATAAGCCTGCAGAAAATTGTCTTCGTGTTGATTTGCTGTATTATTTCACGAATTATTACGCTAATTACGGGCAAGCAGATGTCTTTTACTTCCATGACGTCATTGTCCAGGACCAGGTTCTTCTTGGTCCAGATAGATGGTCCAGTGAAATTGAACATGCCAAAATTATCACATATGTGACAGCTTGCTGATCTCATCGACATATCGCTGACGTCTATGTGAATTTAACATGGGCCGCCACCTGCGCCGTTGTTTCCTTTTCAGCCGGTGGCTGGCTCAAAAGGACGTCACAACTATATAAATTTTGTCGTCTGCCAATGTAAGCTAGCCTAAAAAATAACATTGCCATGATGTATTCATCCACAAATATGTTTTATTTAAACTTGGGAAGAGAAGGCCGGTCAGTCCTTGGCTGACTCAATAGAGTCTTATGTGTCCTTTTAGCTGTCGTACGTCTGCTTGTCGCCGGCTTTTTCACCAACCCGTTTTAGCCCTGCGGCCCATTTTTGGACGGTCATTTCAAACTGCTGTAGATATGACAATATCCAGTGGATAAAGACGAAACTTTATCAGGATGTCGGCAACAGTCCTGACATGTCCCCTACCCGTGTAAAAGGTCCCAATCAACTTCTAAGGAGAAATTAATTTGAAGTAAATTTAGCGATTTTTATCACGCGTGACCCATGTGTACAAACTTGCACATTTCTTAACTTTTTAGGCATCGATGAAAACATGAATGCTGATGAACGAAAAGTAGACGTTAGTGGGATTACAGACATGTATGGGAAGTTGTTGTTCCTTTACATGGGTCCTACACAGTGGACGCCAAATTAGGGTCAACCAATTTTGGCCGCACGGACGTCCGCGTCAAATCCGGGCGGCGCGGCCGGTAGCGTGCCGAAGGGTCGAACCGGGGGGACGCCACGATATACACTCGCAGTTTGTGCTCGTTTATCACGATATGTCGTAAAGACTGCTGAATGGTCAATGGTCATGTATGGCGTTTGAACACGTAATGTATCTCACAGCTCGTAAACGCATGCTTTTGAATGGGTGTTAAGTATCCAGTTCGTTTTGGAATGATCCGGGGATGAGCATTGCACAATAAACGTTTCGGCTTGACCTGCTTATTATTTGTTCGTTTCATGATCGTCATAGGGCAATGGATCAGATGATCTGAATAATAGGACAATCTGTTACGTGCTGCGTCGTAACACTGCAAAAGCATAAGTATAGGAAAAAAAAACTCCTCAACTACCTTATCCGTACATTCCTAGTAATGGATATCCAGCGGTTTTTTATGCCTTCCACCGGCATCCACCGCTGCGCGGACCCGCGCCACCCGTCACCGCGCGGCCTGCCCGCCTGCCGCCCGCCACCGCGCGGCCGGCCGCCCGTCGCTGGCGCCCGTGCGGCCATTTTTGGTCGCATCTGTATACAAAAAACTATCAAGTATTTTTTTAATTTTCAGGTTTTCTTACTTCCCTCATAACTAGGCTACATGCCCCCCCAAAAAACTGAAACGTTGGACGGAAAATGGGTCCGGGCTTTAATGGGTTAATATCTCAGTTGCTTGCTGTGCTTAAAACTCCTATTGGGAACTGGCGAGGTCCAGGCACGTGCAATTTTCGACACTATTAAATACTGGCAACTTGAAGAAGAGCTTCAAGAAATGTGATTTGACACGAGAAGCTGAAGAACAAAAGAAGAAACTATTGTCATTCATAAAGGGGCCTGCATGATTCTGCAGCAGTTGCTTGTCCGTGATCTGCTTGACATTGGATGTCGTCACTAAATCGTCGAACTTCTTGCAGGTGCGGCACCCTCGATTGTCCTCTGTAAATGGAATAGCATTTGCCGTCTTTTTCTATCTGTTGCAGGTCCTGAGATGTGTCAATATCTAAGAGTCCCACCCGATCTGGTCGAATTTGACCTATGATGACCCAGTGACCTGAATATTGACGTGAGCGAGAAAAAAATGATCGAAACACTTTCGATAGAGCTTGTCACCAGCTATCCAACGCGGCTTTCCGTTCCGTTTCAGCTTCCGCAATCCCCTAGCATACATTTAATGAGGTCCTGCTGCCTTGTTAGGCTTTATTTTCCTGATATGATTGAAAGCAACGTTGCTATCAATGAAATCAACATCGTTTATCCGATCACATGTCACTGAACCGTGGCGTAGAGCTGGCAGATTAGTCATATATTCCAATGTAAACACTGATTCAAACTGCTTGCTCAGCTCCTCAACCATCTCACTATCCTCATCCCATGTAGTCACATTTACTTCCAGTGGACCAATTGTGCTAGAAACTTTGCTCAGCTTGTAGAAACTAAAGAACTTTTTACTGTCCCCATTACAGTTCCTAGCTAAATGCAATTCTTTTGCTCGCATTGCTGCTCTGGTTTTTTGCTTCACAGTTTCTCTAGCTTTTTGATAGTACCTTAGATTTACGATAATTGGAGCTTCCTTAAACTCTCGAAATGCATATTTCCTAGCCTTAATTGCTTTCATCAAATCTGGCGTAAGCCACGTTGACTTTCCTACCTTTCTTTTGCGCCTTTGCCTTTGGGGTACGTATCTGAATTTCCTTCTGTAAGATTTGCACTTTTCTACGTTTCACAGGCATTTAAATTGCAGAATTCTTCTTCCCATTTTATGGCTTTTAAAGCCATCCTCATGTAGTAAAAGTCCGCTCTGTTGAAATGAGGAGCCTTTACCAAATTATCCTTGATTGTGCCCACTACATTTCCCTTGACTCTAACTATGTTTTGGTCACTTTTTTTCCAAGAGGTTCTCGGATAGGCAAGTCTTGAAGTAAGTCACTTAAATGCGAGAAGACAAGGTTTTATAATGACCCCTAACTGGTTGGTTCCATCACACTCTGGTGTAAAAACAGGTCCTCTTCAATGCATTTACTAAACATTGTGCGTGATGGGGAGCCAACACCAACATTTTCATATCCTTTTAGATTAAATTCACCAAGAATATGGCGTTTCCTCCGAAAGTTTCTACTGATTTCCTTGCAAACCACCTAATCGAGCTCCAGTTGCTGACAATGTAGCATTATTCCTGACCGGTACAAAGCTCCTATCCTCAATTAATTTTGTTGCCTATTCCCACAGCGACATCAAGCCAAATGGACTCTAGGGACACATTTCCTTCTACCCCATCTGCTACCTTTTGAATACTGAATAAGTTATTCACGTAGAGCATTACACCACCCCTTTCACTGCTGGACCCATAATGTACGAAAACATATTGTATCCCTGGATCTCGTAGTCTTGAAAGTTATCCCCAAGATACCTCTCACTGACCCATGCCCGAATAATACAAACAACATCTGGCTCCTCCTCAGCAACATAACACTTAGTGAACTCATTAAAGGTGGATTTACTAAATAACTAACACCTTTTTAACCTCGCACCACCACCCCCACCTCCTTACGCGCCTCACAAACCGAACCACCCCCACCCATTACTTTAACACCCCGAAAGACCCAAGCCCAGCCCAACCAGAACCAAACACACCCGATTCCACAAGACCCGACTCCCACAAACCACCCAGAAGGCGCCACCCAACCCCAAGACCATACCCCCCACCCCGGCCGCCGCACTCCCCCGACCCCCCCCACCTAACCAACACCACACACCCCTACTATCCGGGAGCCGGACCCACGAACCAGCCCACCCACCCCCCCCCGCAACCCACCCCACCAACCCCCCCCACCCCGCACAAACAACAGAACAAACCACCACGACCTCCGCGCCCCGGACCGAAACCCGCAAACGACCCAACCGCCTCTTTCATCTCCCTTGAGAAACTTTTACCCGACACCACCCCCCCACCGCACACCACCACCACCATGAGTCCAGACCAAACTCTAACACCCCGAACCAAGAGCCCAGCCAAAACCACAAAGGTTCCAACAAATCACCTCACACCCGAATTCCAACAACCCCGGCCAACCCCAACAAGACCACCCCCACCCCGGCCGCGCACTACCCCCGGACCCCCACCTTAAACCAAACAACCACACACCCTACATCGGGAGCCGGACCCCCGAACCCTCCACCACCACCCCCCCCCGCACCCACCCCACCAACCCCCTCCACCCCCCCCCAAACAGACACCAGAACACAAACCCCACCGCCTCCGCGACCCCGACCGAGACCCGCCCCGACCCACCGCCCTCTCCCCAGGACTGCGCCGGCCCAAACCTCCTCAACTAGTGCTTGCATTCTGGTAGAAAACCATCTTACAGGCTGGAGCTTATTTATGGATTTAGATTGAAAGACGGGTGGCGGGTGGGGGTCCATGACAACGGCTGAGTGGAAGTCACGCAAGACGACATCCCTGTCACGATAGCAACATTAAGCCATCCCTCACACTACCGAAACCACACAGTAGAATACAGCTGGCAACAGTATCGACGTCAAGTGTTCGGAAATGCTGACTTCCGTAAGCATGGCAAACATATGGCGGGGTTCTCGCCTGCCGAGTGCCGTTTGTCATGACTATCACAAGCTTCAGCTAACTAGACAAAAGGTCTATTCAAAAGACACATGTATGCATCGGCCGTAAGACAATTGCAAGCTAAGAGCTCTAAATTAGCCGAATGTGTGACACGAACGCTGACGTTGTTTTTTCCGCTGCAACATGTGGTACGAAAATTTGTATATAACCTCGCCTCTTCAGACGGTCGGAACATCTTTCGGTCATGTATCCCTTCTTTCTGGTAAGTCTCCTGGTGCTACTAAGTCCCGTCCAGGGAGGCGTGGAACCACAGCTGGATGTTGAGGGCATCACCCTCCCTAATCGTGACGGTGAGAGTGTCACCCCAGAGCCACAAATCCCAGAGGTTACCCGCAATTCCGGGAGCGGGAAATTGGACCAGGACAGCGAACCGATCGAGAATGAGGAGTTCAGCGAAAAGGAGGGGACTGTTGAGGACGAAGAGCTAGGGCAGATGTGGGGGGCGCCGTATCTCTTCGAGAACCACAACCCGAACATGACCGACGACGGCCTGGAGCTGTTCGAGTCGGACATCGTGCTGACTGACGAGCAGAAGGCCGACCGGAAGGCGGCGCCTCAACCTGTGACCTGGGGCGATTGTCAGGCTCACCATCACGCCGACCTCGGCGCCAGATCGTTCAGCCATCCTTGGTGCCATCTACCACTGGATCAGGCACACGTGTGTCAGGTTCTACTACGCGCCAATCAACTACAGCGGACCACACATCCGCTTCACCAAGCAGTCGGGCTGTTGGTCGTATGTTGGCCGCATCAACAGGAGCCAGGGCCAGGAGATCAGCATCGGCAGTGGCTGCACTTCCCTGGGAACAATCGTGCACGAGATCGGCCACGCGCTCGGCTTCTACCACGAGCAATCCAGGCCGGACCGTGACACCTACATCACCATCCATCCGGAGAACATCCTGTCGGGTAAAGAGAACAATTTCGCCAGCCATTCCAACGCCAACAACTACTCGGTGCCGTACGACCTCACGTCCGTCATGCACTACGGCCGCTACTACTTCAGCAATAATACTCTGCCGACCATCACCGTCAACGAGCTGAAGTACCAGGGTCTGATCGGCCGCCGCACGGGCCTCTCCCACCGCGACAAGAAGCTGGCCAACGCCATGTACAGCTGCTCGGCGAGATGCTCCAGGCGGCCCAACTGCCGCAACGGCGGCTTCGTCGATAAGTACTGCAGGTGCGTCTGCCCACCCTACACCGCAGGCTCCCTCTGTCAGTACCAGTACCGACCGTACTACGGCATAGTGTGCGGCAACCAGAACATCCGCCAACCGACTTGCATCAGTTCGCTGAACTGGCCGAGCATCTACCCTCGCGGCCAGACCTGCTTCTGGATCGTGTTTGCGCCCGCCGGCAAGCGAGTGCGCATCCAGTTCGGCCCAGCCAGCGTACTATACCGCTATTACGGAGTGTGCTATTGGGATTGGATCAACTTGTTCACCAATGACGACAACATACGTGACGTCAACGCCTGCGGCAGCGAACTGCAGGGTCGGTCCTACAGTCCACCGGCAGACGCCTGGCTGTGGAGATGCGCTCGTACCCCTACGGCAGCTACCCATACTACCAGAAGGGCTTCTCGGCCACAGTATATTTCGTGTAAATGATCGGTGTTGGCTGTCTATTTTGTCTGAGGTGACAAAATAGGCTTCCTGTTGGCAGTCAGAGTGGCCTCCCTCATGCATAGTTTGTTTTTTGAGATGTTAGAGGCTGTGGATTTAAAGTGTCATTGGCAAATATGGGCACAAATATTACTTTAGCTCCGATCGGATTGTCTTCGTGCATTCATTCCACAGCTATTTCTGGTTTTGTTTCCGTCTGTCGTGAGTTGCATAGGAAATGGGAGCCGCCATTTTATTGGCACATTATTTAAATGATGAATAATATATTTATATTTCTTGGCAAAAGATTTTCTTCGATTACTGCTGAAGCGTGCTGTTTAGCAAAGTATATCAAATTAAACCGCATATTCCGCTAGTCTTGCTTGTTGAGTTGTTCGTCCTATCGGAGGTAAACAATATTAGCGTGTCTTAATGAATATAAAACCAGGCGAAGCACAGAAAAAGAAAACGTGGCTTCCCGATACACATATGTTTCCTGGACACGATAGTCAGGATCTTAAAAGGGGATAGATTCCGATTGGTAAGCATGAAGCACGACGGACTTCAGCAACAATGATCAAAACCAAGAAATATTTCCATATATCCATGTGTGTTTTAGTAGGTATCCATACAACACTCTTGGATATATATCTTTTTGTAATACAAAAATCAAACTTAACCGGTCTCTCCTCTCAGGTCCTCAAGCTCATCAGGTTTGTTGCTCTGGGGAGTTCATTTTGAGGGATAATTGAAGATAAAAAAGGGAATAAGAAAGGATAGCGAAATCGACCAGGGCCATGCAAGTTTTGGCAACTAAAAATCCCAATTTTATTTCGTCCATCTATGACCAACATCATGACTGAACACCTTTTCTAGTTATAACTTAAATTTGAGTTGTACTGGCTATCGCAAAACTTCTATATCAAATGGGGTCGTTGGTCTGTGAAAAGAACAAGAGCCAGCACCGGATACATGATCTGGGGGGAGTGTGCAGTCAGAGTGGCCTCCCTCATGCATAGTTTGTTTTTTAGATGTAAGAGGCTGTGGATTCAAAGCGTCATCAGCCACCTCTCTGGCAGAGATGTGGCTTCTCTTTGAACTAAAAAAATGGCCTCAATTTAGGACACTCGAATGCACCCGGCCATCCACTCCTTCCAGGGTAAATATCTGTCACCAGTCCGTGTCTTTACGGACCAGGGGCCAGGTCCGAGTCTATCTCTAACCCTCCTCGTCTTTCCGGCGATATCCTCATATTCCGTCTCGGATGGGGTGGGGGGTGGGGGGTGATAGGAACCACCTGTAATCTTCAAACTAAGCGGCACACGGAAACGAGGCAGTTGTCTTCGGAAAGCGCTCGACGGGTAGGGCCAGACACCATCCCCAATTTTGTTTTCCAGGAAGTGACGTCACTAGGGGTGCCTAGGCTTTCACATCATGTTTTTGCCTCTGGGGAGTTCATTTTGGGAGATATTTGAAGAAAAATATATTTGGAATCATAACAGGAAGGCGAAATGGACTATGGCCCTAAAATGTTTGTCCACCCAGAAATGAAAATTGTATTTATGTTTCAAAATTTCAAAATTTTAGGTTTTAAAGTTTTCTTTAATATGTACTGTTATAGTGAGTAGAATGGACCGAAAGGCGTTTTTTTAAGTCAACTTGCTCTCTTAAAAATGCTTACTTTGGCCATAATCATTCTCAATTGATGTGAGAAAAGGTACTGGCAAATGTCGGCGCCCTGTCCGGCGCCGTTTTTCACTATCCGCGGAGGACCATAGGATGGGCGGATATCAACCCCCCGAGACGCGCGGGTTCAGATAAAAGTTAAACCAGTTAAACCAAAAAGTTAAGCCAGTCGTCACGCTTTAACTGATACCGATATTTTTATTGAAACTTTCGGCGTTTGCTTATCTTTACAGATGCAACAGAAAAGTACCAGTTGAAGTTTTCATTTTTTCGTTTTTGACTACCTATAAATTTTGCGCATTTGCCAAATTGCAGTTCAAATACAGGATTCTGGCTAAAGTAAGCATTTTATATTAGGGCAAGTTGACTTTCAACATCGCTTCTCGGTCTGCTCTACCCATTGGAAAATGAAAATTAAAGAAAACTAGAAAACGTAAAATTCTGACATTTTGAGAAGAAGAAAAAATTGTTTTTGGGGCCCCAAAAATCATAGCCCTGGTCGATTACGCTGTCCTTTATCATTCCAAATATTTTTTCTTCATATATCCCACAAAATGAATCTACCAGAGTCAAAAACAGTCAAAAAACATAATGTAAGTTGTACGAACTCCCCCCTCCCCTCTCCCCGAGACGGGGGTGGCAGGATTGACCAGAAAGACGGCGCGGGTTAAACATTTCAACTAGAGGGGCCATGATTTTACAAGAGCGGCGGTGTCCGTCTAGGAAGCGCGCCAAACCGGTCGTAATGGCTTTCCTTGACCAAGTCTTCTTCAAAGCATCACTTTCGGCCCAAATGCCTTTTGGGGATGCACTCGAGAGACTGGTGCTGGTGCTGGTCTGTCAGAGCTCGTGACGATTCACATAGTCGTTGCCAGCGGCCGAGAGGTGGGGAGGGGGTTCAAACCAGGGCCAATTCCAGCAAGGAAATACTTGCCCGCTGTGCTTATCCATTTGGTCACGCGCATTACCTCCATGTGTTGTTCTTCCTAAGTAATTTTCAGTAGGCAACTCCTCTGTTTCATTGGTTCTGGTGGAAGGCAAGGAGACCTACCCCACACCGAGATACTCCCAAGGTTTTCATTTTGAAGTCATTGGTAGGTAGAGCTGGTGGAGAAGTTGGAGGCGGCGTCACTGTCCAGTCTAGGGCCCTGGTCAGAATGATTCCACGACGCGTGGAATCCTTCAGTCTCTCCACTGAAGGGACTTACCTGCTACCAACTGGGGGTTTGCGAGTTTGTAACGTTTTTGTCACCTGGGGTGATACCTGGACCGGCGGTTTGTAGTTCTGGCAAAGGGGTGGAGTTGAATTTACCGGAGATACGTTTGATTCTCGACCATACCTGTGAGTACCACGACGGAGAGTACCAGAGGTGTCAGGGATGGACTGAGTTGCGGTCTGCACAAGCAGGTTTGGGAGTGCTTCCACCGACATTGGGGTGGCACTGGGCCTCACGGAAAAAATATCCTCTAGTTGCGTCTCGTATGCTGACCAGACGATCTTCTAATCCCGTCCCGTCTCAGGGGGGTCTTCAACCGCCCCTCAGGTTTTTCGCCGATAGCGGAGGATCGGCGCGAGGTAGCGCGCCCAAATTTTGCATACCCTTTTCCACATCAATTTGACATGCAGATTCAAAATGTCTATTTCAGGTCGTCTAGGGGTCAACGAGTTATTCGAGGTCAAGTGAGGTCACCCCAAAAAAAGTTAAACCAGTTGTCACGCTTTAACGGATACATATATTTTAATGAAACTGTCAGCGTTTGCTTATCATTATGAATACAACAAAACGTATGAGTTGAAGTTTTCCCTTTCGTCTTTGACTACATAAAATTTGCGTATTTGCCATATTGCAGTTCAAACACAGGATTCCGGCTAAAGTAAGCATTTTTTATTAGCGAAAGTTGACTTGCAACAACGTTTTTCGGTCTGCTCTACCCATTGGAAAAGGAAAATAAAAGAAAACTTGAAAACTAAAAATTGTGAAATTTCAAAAAACATAAATTGTATTATTGGTGGCCAAAAAAATTATAGCCCTGATCGATTTTACTGCCCCTTTTCTCATTCCAAATAATTTTTTTTCATGTACACATCAAAATGAACTCCCAGGAGTAAAAAACATAATGTAAGTCGTGAAGAGTCGTCAAAATTTAGACCCCTGGTGACGTCACTTTTGGGGGAATTTGTTATGGGTGGACCCGGACCCTACTTGTCGAGCGCTTTCCGATGAAACCTTTTCGTTTTCGTGCGATGCTTAGTTTGGATTTTAGAGGGGTGTCTTCAACCGCTGCCGGCCCCCTCCCCCAATACGGGGTGTAAGGATTTGACAGGAAAGACGGCGCGGGTTAAAATTCCATCGGCATGGTCGCGTTCCGAGTGCTGCGCCATTCTTGTAATCGAGCCA